>ML816625.1:0-35838 GCA_009831015.1 Picea engelmannii
TGAAATTGAAATGAACTACATGCTTAACCTATCTTATAGAAAATCAACATGGTATCAGATCATATGTCTTGACATAACCCATTGCACAAGCATCCTTCACAAGAAAAAGGAAAAACGTCACTATTGTCGTACAAGAAAATTAGGGCTTTTTATTGAAGAGGAATTTTAGCCCAAAATCCATCTAGAAAAGTGTGCCCTAGCCCAAGGAACTCTTTTTCACCTTCAACGCACATTTTTTAGTGGATAAAACTCCCGGAAAGTGAAACCCTAGTTTTCATCAGTACCAGAAGTACCAGAAAACCTGAAGTACCAGAAGTACCAGAAAACCAAAAGCACCAGTCCAAAAATACGTTGGTCAAGTTTGAGGGGGGGGGGAATTTGGATTTTCAGAAATCTGACTGTACCATCATACTCGCCTCAGCTCAGCGCATCTAGCCCCTTGATCAGAATTTAAAATTTTGAAGTTTAAAAATTAGGGTTTCCTCATAAAACCCTAAGTTGCAGTTGCAGTTGCAGTTTCAGAATAATTTTCATTTGCAGTTGCAATTTCAGAATAATTTGCATTTGCAGTTGTAGTTTCAGTATTAGTTGAAGTATCAATTGTAGTACCAATTGCAGTCACCCTTGAATTTCTTAAGAGTTGGAGAAGGGATCTTTTGCCATAGATCTGGAAGGATCTCAAGATCCAGCACATTTACAGGAATAATTCAACCCAGGTTTGATTATTCTGATATGCATCTATTTGTTATGACATTATTTTGATCTAAGTTGCATGTTGAAGCTATGACCATCATACTAACCTTGGTCAAAATTAAATTCAAGGTATTAGATGGATTAAAGTTGATATCATAGAGTTTATTCTCTAACCCAACCTTCTATCAAGATAGCATATTTTCCTAGTACAAAAGACAGGTTGAAGAAAGAACTTGTCATCTTGAGTGAAGGAGACTTGGAAGAAAAGAAACACACACTCATTCTTGAGGACAAGACTCCATGTTCCAGGTTTGATTAATTAAGATGATAAAATTCAAAATTACACATGACAAAGTTGATTACTACCCCTTACAAGTAAACACTATAGTTGAGGTAGCAATCTTTGTAAAGTATTATACTTGGTAGCATGTGAGCATATTGAAATAAATGCTTAATGTAACAGATACAACTAACATCTCCTCTAGGAGAAAATTCTTGTGTTGATCCCAAGTTACCATGGAGGAATGTTTGATCACAACACTAGAAGAGTGTTGACCTCATTTTGTATTGTATTTCTTACTTTTGATCTTTGCTTTAGACAGGTCACAAGTGATAGCTCTAAAGGAGCTACTGTGATTATTTTTCATGTTTTTTTTTTATCTACTATTATCAAAAGAGTATTATTCTTTCTTGTTCTGTTGTTGACCTTGTTCAAGTCACAGGTGATAACCTTGAGGAAGCCATAGTGAAGGTTGCAGAAGGAAACATATTAGATGAGATATGAAGTAGACTATGGACATGACCATATACATTCATGTACCGAAAGGGAATAAGTCCAAGCTAGATCCTTTAAGAATAAAGGATACAATGAATCTTCAAAGACATCTCTAGTAAGAGACAGATTGAGACAAGCAAAGATGTTGTCCTTAAAGAAGAGATAGTTTTTCAAAGAACTAGAGAATCTCAGATGGATATTGACAGTGAGACAATACCTTCTCCCCCTTTAGCAATTTAGAGGGAGACGGACATTACTCCAGGTTATCCAGGATCTCCAGTTGATATGTTTAGAGATATTGTAGTAAGGCATAAAAAGCCTACCTAGACTCACTCTGCAAGAGGCAGAGAAACATACAAGCCTCTCAAGACACATTCTGAGAAAGCAAAAGAGATCTTCGAGCTATCCTTTAGTCATGAGCCACTTTATTGATGCTAAGACTCCTTGTATTAGAGAATCAACAAGAGAACTAGTATGGCAAGATGCCATAATAGAAGAAAACCAGTATATCTTAAAGAATGATGCATAAGATATTATTCAGGGACCAGAAAGGGAAGTTTGTGGTAACTCCCAACTGGATCTATAAGATCAAGCATGCAGCTGATGGAAGTATCAAGAAATAAAAAACAAAATCCATAGACAAAGGTTTCTCATAAACAGAGGGAGTTGTCTATGATGAGACACTTGACCCAGTGAACCAATACACTTCCATCCGTACTACCATCCATGAGTTGGAAACTATATTAGATAGATAGATTCTTGATGAGTTTGGATTTCAGCAAGAGTGTTGTTGATCCAAACCTATATAGTGTTGGTGAAGAGAACCTGATCCTGATGACTTTTTCAGAAAGCATTGTTGTTGGATACAAGTAATCCTTGAATTCCAAAATCAAGATGAAGAATCTGAGTATGATGCACTACTTCTTGGGACAAGAAGTATGACAGAGGACCGATCAGATTTTCATGAGTCAAGGAAAATATACAGTGAAAACATTAAAGAAGTTCAGTATGACAAAATGAAAAATCCATCATGATGGATTTAAAGAAGAAGATTGATGATGATTCAGACGAGACCGATCCATGGATGATTGGATCACTAATTTATCTGGTTAACACCAGACTAAATTCATACCATGCAGTGAATGTGCCTAGTCATTTCATGAGTCAACCAAGACAGACTCACTAGACAAACAACAAAACATGTATTGAGATATATACAAGGAACAGTTGGATATGGCCTGAGATATGCCTCCAGTGTGAAACTGAGTTTTCAGGATACACCAATTCAGATTAAGCAGAAATTACAGTGGACCAAAAGAACACATCCAATTGATGTTCTACCGTGAAGTTTGCCATGGTTTCCTAATGCAACAAAAACTGAAACACTATGGCCTTGAGTACCACATAGGCAGAGTATATAAGCATCAAGTGTGCGAAGCAATGTGGCTTCACAAGCTTCTAATAGATTTACTTGACCACGATATGGATCCCATGTTGATGACCAAAAGTTGTGAGTAAAAGCTCCTTGAGAACCGAGTGTTTCCTGATGGATTGAAATACAATGAGATGAAACATCCTTATTTCATAGATATGATGCAGAGGAAAATCGTACACATGCAATACCTTCCTACACTTGAGAAGATTGCAGATATCTTCACCAAATTAACTTCATGAAGAATGCCTCCCTAGTTGAGAGGGAGTGTTGATAACTCCAGCCAAGACAAAATTTAAAATACATCCGTGTGAGACTTGGCATGATAAAGAATGCCTCCCTAGCTGAGAGGGAGTGTTGATGAATGCAGCTATGGGAGACATCCTCCAGCTTACAAACCTGTGAGATTTGGAACATAATAGCTATGTGAAGCCTTTCTCTCAGCTTACAAACCTGAGAGAAATCCCCTAAGAAGGGTTCGTGGCTCCAGCCTAGGACAGAGATAGGAACATAGAGATGACCTCCTCCATGACGTGAGTGAGAAGAACTCCAGATGATTATCCAGTGGAAAAGAGATCTGTTGAGTTAGGATGTGCCTATGGCTGAGCACAAGGTGAGCGTGGGAAATCCCAAAAGTGTTGGGCATATCATCATGTGAATAGAAATGAAGATGATGTGATGGCTTCCTCTAAGCAGCAAAGTTGACGAGAAAACTCTAGATGATTCTCCTATCGGTGGCAGTGGGAAAGCAAATCTGTAGAGTGGACGTGCATGTGGACGAGCATAGGTGAACGTGTGAAGATTTGGTTCATATGTGTAATGCAGTGAATCATATATATGACATCCCTATGGATGTGCCCCTAGTGGATGAGAACAAGTGGGTGTATCAAATCCTTTTCTATATATATTGTTCAAGAGTCAGACCTACTTGTAACCCTAATTGTTATGTAAAGGGTACAAGTTGGCCCCACCTTAATGTGATTAATAATTAATGTAAAATATAATTAATATTAATATTAATATTAATAAATAATAAATATAATAAAAAGTATATTTGACTTAGAGAGGTTGGTCTTGTTGTGCCAATAGACGCCCTTGTTAATTGGTCAAAGTCTAATATAAGTAGGAGATGATTCTCCATTATAGAATCATATCCTTCTTGTGTGTTTTGGAAATCTCAGCAAGTACTTCTCTTTGGCAAAGGTGTGCACCTCTCTTCGGTGCTAGTCTTCTAGGGATTAAGCACCCTCTTGTGTGCTAAGTCATTCTTGGTGGTGAAAGGTATTTCTCTTGAAGAATATAGCAAAGGATTTGGCTGGGGTTTTTTCTCCCTTGTTGAGAAGGGTTTCCCAGGATATATCTTGTGTTCTTTTGCATGGTGTTTCTTCTTGTGATCTTGGTTGCTGCAACATTATTGTTTATGGTTAAGACATGATGAAATTGAAATGAACTACATGCTTAACCTAGCTTATAGAAAATCAACAACCTGTACCCATTACATCACAAATAGGATTACAAGTAAGTATGACTCTTGGACAATATAGTAAGGGATATCACACACCCACTAGTGCTCATCCATTAGGGGCACGTCCACTTGTTCTTAGCCACAGGGATGTCCAAGTCAATAGATATCTATCTCAATGTGTCTCACATGAGAATCATTTGGAAACCCACTCACTAGTGCTCAGCCACTAGGATAATGTCCACCTATGCTCATCCACAGTGACGTCCTACTCAACATATCCCTATCTCACTGCATCTCACAGGAGAATCATCTGGAGTACCACATTGTTTCATCTCTGTATCAAAGAGAAAAACACACCCAACTCATGGGATTCCTCACCCCACACAAGGGCACACAACATTCCATCTCTGTCTCAAAGAGGATCCACACACCCATCTCATGGGAACACCCAACTCATGGTCTTCCTCACCCCACACAGGGGCACACAAAGTTCCTTATCCATCTCAGACAGGAAAAACACACCCATATCATGGACACACCCAACCCATGGGCTCTCTTTCAAGCTGACTCACTCATTCTGTGTCCTGGAGGATGTCTCACGCAGCTATAATCATCAACACTCCCTCTCATCTATGGAGGCATTCTCCATTAGGCCAAGTCTCGCATGGAAGTACTCGAACTTCGTCTTGGTTGTAGTCATCAACACTCCCTCTTAGCTAGGGAGGAATTCTCCACCAGGACAAGTCTCTCACGGAAGTACTCGAACTTCATCTTGGCAAGTAGTTTGGTGAAGATATCTACAACTTTCTCATGAGTAGGAAGGTATTGCACGTGTACTGCTTTACTATGCACCATGTCTCTGATATAATGATATTTTATCTCAATGTATTTCGATCTATCATGAAACACAGGGTTCTCAGAGAGATTCACACAGCTTCGGTTATCACAATGAATAATGGTAGGATCCATCTCATGATCAACTAAATTTGTCAAAATCTTGTGAAGCCACACTACTTCGCGGACTTCCACACTCAATGCTATATACTCTGCTTCTACAGTACTCAAGGCCACGGAGCTCTATTTCCTGCTGCACCAGGAAACCATGGCAGACCCCAAGGTAAAACAACAATCGAAGGTGCTCTTCCGGTCCACTGCGCTCCCTACCCAATCTGCATCGACAAATCTCTGTAAACTCAAGTCTACACTGGAGGCATATCTCAGGCCATATCCAACAATGCTTTGTAGATATCTAAATGCATGCTTTGTTGCTATCTAGTGAGTCTATCTCGTCTTGACTCATGAACTGACTAAGCACATTTACTACATAGCATATATCAGTTCTGGTGTTAACCAAATACATCAATGATCCAATCATTTGCTAGTACACATGTGGATCAATCTCATCTAAATCGGAAGAAGCCTCATTCATCTTCTTCAAGTTCATCATCATTGGTGTAGGCATGGATTTGCAGTCCATCATCTCAAATATTTCCACTGCATATTTTCCTTGACTCGGGAAAATCTCATCAGTTATCTGCCATACTTTTAGTCCCAATAAGTAGTGCATCATACCTAGATCCTTCATCTCGAAATCAGAAATCAATGCTCGCTTGCTTTCAACAATAAGACTTTTTGAACCGGTAAGGAATAAATCATCAACATATAGGACCAAGATCAGGAACTCGTCACTGACAATGTGATAATATAGGTTTGGGTCAGTAACACTCTTGCTGAAACCCAAACTCATCAAAAAATCCATCCATCTTCTCGTACCAAGCACGAGGTGCCTTCTTTAGTCCATACAGGGCTTTCTTCAACTTGTACACATGATATTTCTCATCATATATTGTGATTCTTTCTGGCTGCTCAATATAAACTTCTTCCTCAATCTCACCATTAAGAAAGGTTATCTTTACATCCATCTGATATAGGTTCCAAATCATGGATGATAGTACAGATGGAAGTGTATTGGGCTACTGGATCAAATGTCTCGTCATAGACAACTCCCTCTGCTTGTGAGAATCCTCTGGCTACAGATATCGCTTTGTATTTCTCAACACTTCCATCAGCTGCATGCTTGATCTTATAGATCCACTTGGAAGTCACCACAAACTTCCCTTCTGGTCTCGAACAATATCCCATACATCGTTCTTCAATATAGACTGGTATTCTTCTGTCATGGCATCTTGCCATACCTGTTCACCTGTCACTTCTCCATGACAAGAAATCTCAGAATCAATGATGTGGCTCATGGCTTAAAGGTAGCTCGAAAATCTCTTTGGTCTCTTTCTGTCTCGGGATGTTCCTTGAGGGGTTTGTATGTCCCTCTTCCTCCTACAGAGTTTGTTGAGCCTAAGCAGGCCTTTTATGCCCTATTGCAATATCTCTGGGCATATCGACTGGAGGAATTGGATCAGCTGGAACAAATGGATCAACTGGAATAATGTTTGTCTCCCTCTGAACTGTTGAAGGGGGAGAAGGTATTTTCTCACTGTCAATCTCCATCTGATATTCTCTGGATCTTTGAAAGGCTATCTCTTCTTCAAAGACAAAATCTATGCTTATCTCAATCTGTCTCTGACCAGGGATGTAGATCTGATATGTCTTCGAAGATTCATTGTATCCCATAAATGTATCCTTTCTCTTGTAGGTTCTAGCTTGGACCTCTTCTCTTTGAGTACAAGAAAATACATTGGGCACCCAAATATCCTAAAGTGTTCAATCTCAGGCTTCACTCTGGTGAAGGCTTCTTCAGGAGTTGTGTTCTTCAAAATCTAGTGAGGACTCCTATTTTGAACATATATTGTTGTCATTCATGCTTCTGCCCACAGAATCATAGGAAGACTTTGATCATGCATCATTCCATTGGTTACCTCAATGACGGTTCGGTTCTTCCTCCTTCTCAAATAGTTTTGACCTCCCTCTGAGTCAAGTGACTCTTTCTAAAGTCAAATGACTCCCTCTGAAGTCTGAAGTATAACCATGTTCCTTTGTTGTTAACTTGCCTAGAACAAGAAAACAAACGAAAGGAAACAAAACAAGAATATCTCCTAAAGGAGAATAATGAGTACATCTCTAGAATCAAAACAATTTTAAGGATTGTTGTCACAGCTACAACACCTACTTGTAATATAGAAAAATTTATAAATGTAGGTTAGAGGCATGATAATTAAAACAATCAAACCTAGATTCTTCACTTCCAGTGTGTTGTTCCTCTGAATGCACTGAGATCCCTCTGGATCCATGACTTCAGCAAGGTTCCTTCCTCCTGCAAGTACCCTTACGACAATGATACAAATAATATATAAAAGTTCATACCTGAGGGTGCTGATATGATTTCTCCAATGGCACCCGACTGATCTCTTTCCTCTGACATATTCATGAAGAAGGTAGCCATGGTGTCACCATATTTTCATATTCTTCACAATTCCTTGTTAACTAGGCTAGAAAACCTAACGGCTAGGCTAGGATAGAAACCTTAAGTTTTGTTGGGCTTATGAATTCCAACAATAAGCCTTCAGAGAGTCACAAGAATATTGGTGAGCTGAGGATCTCCTTCAATAAGCTGCAGAAACCCTAAAGCCAAAAGTCTGCAGAAAAATGTGAAACCCTAGAAACCCTAGGGCCAAAAATTCAAAATGCTCAGAATTTTACTCTGAGAGTCTCTGCATGTGCACTAGAGAAGGATGCACTCTTATATTCCAAAATTAACCTCAACATCCAATTATTAGGGGCTGAAACACCTCAGAAAAGGAGGGTCATACGAAATTGCAGCAAACCCTAGAGGTCGTACGAAATTGCAGAAGAGGGGACGACTAGTTTTGAATGCTTGTGCATTGGGTTCTTCAATACCTATGCTCTAAAACCATGTTGATTTTTTACTAATCTAGACTCAATCTTGAAGTTAATTTCAATTTTATCATTTTACTTGAACCGTAGACAATTACAGTTACAACATAAACAATTTGTTACAGTAACCAAGATCACAAGAAGAAACACCATGCATAAGTACACAAGAAGTATCCTGGGAAACCCTTCTCAACAAGGAAGAAAACCCAACCAATCCTTTGCTATATTATTCAAGAAAAATACCTCCCACACCATAAACCTAGCACACAAAAGGGTGCTCACAAAACCTAGAAGGCTAGTGCCCAAGAGAGGTGCGCACTTCAGCCCTAGAACTTGTACTTGCTGAAATTTCCAAAATCACACTTGTGTTATGTTTCCTTAATGGGGAAATCACCATTATTTATATTAGACTGGACATATCAAAAGTAGTGTCTATTGGCACAACAAGGTTGACCTCAATAACTCAAAATATAATTAATAATTACCATATTAATTATCTTTTACATTAATTACCTTTCACTTTATGGTGGGGTTGACCTATACCCTTTACATCACAAATAGGATTACAGGTAAGTCTTAATCTTAGACAATATAGCAAGGGATCTCACACACTCACTAGTGCTCAACCACTAGGGGCATGTCCACTTGTGCTCAGCCACAGGGACATCCAAGTCAACAAATCTTTATCTCATTGCGTCTCATAGGAGAATCATCTGGACACACACTCACTAGTGCTTAGCCACTAGGATCACATCCACCTGTTCTCATACACAATGACATCCTACTCAACAGATCTCTATCTCACTACGTCTCACAGGAGAATCATCTGAATTACCACATCATTTCATCTCCATCTTAGAGAGAATGACACACCCAAATCATGGGCTTCCTCACCCCACACAGGGGCACACAACATTCCATCTTCGTCTTAGAGAGGAACCACACACCCATCTCATGGGCACACCCAAATCATGGGCTTCCTCACCCCACACAGGGGCACAAAACGTTCCTTATTTGTCTCAGAGAGGAACAACATGCCCATCTCATGGGCACACCCAACTCATGGGCTCTCTCTCAGGTCGACTCACTCAGTCTATGTCCTGGAGGATGTCTCATGCAGCTGTAATCATCAACACATCCAAGTCACTAAAAACTCTTTTTGTTTGCACATGCTACCATTGATCATGTGTCATCATCTGAATAGTCCCAAGTTGCAATTGGAAACTCAATCTAGTCCACTCTAAACCACCGCTAATCATCTATGCAAGTTTCCTCATCCTCCTGGGTCAAATACCTCATACATCATCATACCTCGACAATGTGAAACTATCCGGACCAATGAAGACTCTATCTCATCAACCTATGATACACATAAATCCATCTTGTTTGTGCCAAAGCACTCGAGCTATACCCATTGTAACTCACCATGACAAGTCATTTTAAGTCCATCCACATGGTTAGAAATATTCCACACAACATATTTTTTGATCCGGGCTCTACACCAATCCGCTAGAACTCCCAACTTGCGACACCGGCGAGCTGCAATAGCCCACACCTCCTCATTTGGATAGTCTTCTCCATGTCTCAAATCAAAGACCATCTAACCTATTGCCACCTTCAACCATCATTGTAACTCCCTCTAAGAGATATCACCTATGACCTTCCTGGAAAAAGAACAAGACCAATGACAACACTCCTCCAGTGTTGTATCCAAAATGTGTCTCAAGATGATCCCCATCTCTTCAGATCCCAAGCTCTGACACCATGTCAATTTTCACACGTAACTCTATGTGACTAATTTTAGATATGAAAATTGCTTCCTAGTGATCTAACAGTAAAACCCTAGTCGTTATCACTTAACAACTTTACACTGAAATTATTGACTGAAAATATATGCAGCGAAAACACAAATATCAGAGATGAATCATCAATACACATGAGACACCATTTCAGTTCTATAATCTCGTTATCATCATAAATCCCGAGGGAAAAACCAACGCTCTCAGCCAATACAATATCACCAAAATCTGAGGACAACCTTGTCCTTCAAAGTCACCAAAACTGAGAACAACCTTGTTCTCCAATAATCATACAAATCAGAAAACCAAACCTTAAGAATATCCCTGGAAATCTCCTCTTCCCACGAATCTGTTGTATACCACATGTACAACCTATTGACGTCACCTGTCAGCCTGTACGGATTTGTACCTTCCCAAAAAATCAGATACGTGATTCACCTTACTGGAAACCCACATATATATGATGTTTGTTCCACTACAATTCATGTATACCCTATACGTGATTTGTCCTTATGCAACCCGCGCATATACGTGCTTCGTCCTCTTGCAAAACACATATTGTATGAAAAACTTCACTTCACACATGCGACCTTCTTTGCTTCTTTCTTCAGGGCCAAATTCTCCACCTTGCAGATTTTCCCGTTGTTAAAATCATCAATCCTCCTAGACAAGTGAAAACTCACTTATGCTAGCTCCATCATGTCTCCACACATGATCTACAATTATTTTTTATGTCACAATGACCTCTCTTGTTTATATACAATCCTTAGGGGTCAACATAGAATCCCCTCCACAAGTCAACATCAAATTAGATTTTTCTTGTGGGTGTGAAACCCCAATACAAGCCCACAAATCCCATCACCAAACCCATAAATCCCCCACTCAAATCCATGGTGGTTTTCACCAAACTGAAAGTGTGATGTGGTTCCCAAGATGATTCTCACATGCCCAACACCTAGGGCCATGTGAGAATACCTTCCCAAAGCTACAAAAATCAACACTCCCTCTTAGCAAGGAAGGTATTCTCACTACTCTCCACAAGTGAGAATGCTTCTCGATGCTACAAAATCATCAACAAAGGATTTCTTAAAGAAGTTAATCCATAAATTGTGTTAAAATTTCTCTTAAGAAGTTAAGTGTATTCAATATTCTTTAACTTTTAACAATTAGAACAATCACTACATGCATAACGATCACTGAAAGAAATACATCCACAATATACACAAGATTTATCTTGGGAAACCCTCTTGGGGGAGAAAACCCAACAAAGATTCTTCAGTATAGATTCTTCAATAGGTACAACGTCTCTCTCCAAGATAGATCTCACAAAATAGAAGATAACCAGAAGATAGACAAGAAACCATAACCAGAATAGGGTAGCGCACCACCAGACAAAGATAGGCCTCCAAGAGATAATCAAAACCCTTCACCAAAACACCACTATGTAGTTGTGTCTCCTCCTCAAACTTGCACACATTTTCTTGAGAGAAAGAACTTGTGTTGTGCATGTTCTACAAATGAGGTGTCTAGCTTCTTATAAACAATAGTTAAGTCACCCTTTAATTAGGTCAGGGCCGACTTGTCCAATTGACACTTTCTAATTTACATTTTAATTTTACAAAGGCATAATAGGGGTGAATTTACAAATGCAGCATAATATTATAATTTAGGGTTTTGACTTGGTCTAATGAAATATGGATACAATAAGAATATCTTCCGAAGATTCTCAAACTTCAACACTCCCTCTTAGCAAGGAAGGTATTTTGTTGGCGTGATCATCACGACTGCTTATTCACTTATGTACACTTGACCATTGACTTGTTAACTTTCCATGGATCTATATTGAAGAAGTTTTGTAACCATGTCATGCATCCAGGTTCTCATCATCCTTCTAGGCTTTATGTCATCACAGGGCTTCAAATCGCCATCTCACATAAAATATGGCATCTAATTCATACAGAACTAGTAACTCGCCAGCTCACCCAGAATCTGACATCTAGTTCATACAGAACTAGTAACTCTCCAACTCACACAGAATCTAGCATCTAGTTCATACAGAACTAATAACTCTCCAACTCACACAGAATATGGCTTCTAGTTCATATAAAACTAGTAACTTGCCATCTCACACAAAATATGGCATCTATTTCATACAGAACCAGTAACTTCTGGTTGACACAGCAGGAAACCAGTCCATGGTGACCACGCATCTAATCACAAGGATTAGGTGGTGTAGTGCACACGCACTACCCATCTAGCCCAAGGCCAAGAAACACCTCCAACCACATAGGTTGGCCCTCCAGCTTGAGAAGATGGGAAACTCGCCAGCCCCGAAGGCTCAACATTTGTTGACCTTGTGTGAGGTCATATTGACCAGTGCCATAGTCAGTAATGTGCCTGTGAATGACTACTCGCTACTACTATCACATGATGATGTTGCTTCCCTGGAAGTCCTTCTAGACCACACCAAGATTGTCTTTGAAGTACAAAAAATTCACTCTCGATAGAGTCTTGGTCAACACGTCTGCTATCTTCTAATTTGTACCGACATACTGGAGTTTCACTACTCCCTTCTACACCATATATTTTATATAATGGTACATAATCTCGATATGCTTGGACTTGTCATGAAACACTAGATTCTCTGACAACTTCACACAACTCTGGTTGTCACACCAGATACAGGTCGCCTCTAACTCGAGATCAAACAATCCTACAAGCATCTTCCAAAGCCACACTGCGTCGTTGCTAGATGAGCACACTGCTATATACTCCACCTCAGCCATATTGAGCGCCACACTCATCTGCTTCCTACTAAAACATGAGATCATAGTCAATCCCAAACTGAAGAAGCATCCATATGTACTCTTCCTGTTTGCAACACTACCGGCCCAATCTGAATCAGTAAATCCTTGCATGCTTATCTCACGATCTGAAATATATCTGAGTCCATAGTCAATTATACCTTTCAGGTACCTCATCACATGTTTTGTTGCAATCAAATGAACACGTCTCGGCTCAACCATATACTGACTCAAAGTGTTCACCGCAAAAAATATATTTGGCCTTGTGTTCGTTAAGTACATTAATGAACCAATCATTTATCTATACATGGTGGCATCCACTGTCTCTAAAGATGTATCACTCAATAAATTCAATTTTTTCACCATCAATGTAGGCATGGCTTTACAATCCATCATTCTGAATCTCTTCAGAATCTCTACAACATATTTTCCTTGGTTAAGGAAAATCTCATTCAGTTTCTTCCATACCTCTAGACCTAAGAAATAATGCATCATACTCAGGTCTTTCATCTTGAACTTTGTAGCAAGATTCCTCTTACTCTCAGTGATGAGCTTCTCGTCTCTTGTTAGAGACAATTCATCCACATATAACAATAATATCACTAGTTCACCATCAACAACCTTGTAGTAAAGGTTGGAATCTGCTTTACTCTTGGTAAAGCCCAAGCTCATCAAGAAACTGTCAATTCTATCATATCATGCCCTGGGTGCTTTCTTTAATCCATGCAAGGTTTTCTTCAATCTGCACACATGTGTCTGACTGTCATGTTTCTTGAAAACTTGTGGCTAGTCCACATATCCTTCCTCTTCTTTTACACTGTTTAGAAAAGATGTCTTCACGTCCATCAAGTGTACCTTCTACTTCATTACTGCAGTTATCACAAATATAGCTCTAATTGAAGTGTATCTCGCCATAGGAGAAAATGTCTCCTCATAATTTATTCCTTCTTTCTGGGAGAAACCATGTGACACGAACCTTGCATTGTACTTCTCAACACCACCATCTGTTGAATGCTTTGTCTTGTAAATCCACTCGAAACTTACCATTGTCTTCTCTTTCGGTCTCGGAACCACGTCCCAAACATCATTCTTTACAATGGACTAGTACTCTTCAATCATGGAATCCTTCCATTCTTTCTTCTCTGTGGCCTCTTCATAACTAGTAGGCTCATCATCAATAATGTATCTTAGCAATGCCACGTAGCTAGATTATGGTCGTGATCTCTTGTTTTCTTTGAAGGATTCATCTAGAGCACCATACTTCTCTGCATCTTGAATAATTTATCGAGCCCAATCTAGTCTTTTCTTCTTAGTATTCATCTCTCGGGATGAATCTGCAGGTCTCTGTGGTTCTTCCATATCATGATATTCCAGTACAACATCATCGCCTGCATTTGTATCTGCAACTCTAGGAGCTTTAGGTTCCTCATCATGGACCGCATCTAAATGATTCTATCTCGATTTACTGAAAGTCGTATCCTCATAGAAGGTGCCATCTCTGGTAGTCTCAATATGTCGGTGTCCAAGGATGTAGTCTATGTATTCCTTTGATGTCTCGCTATATCCAACAAATATACCCTTCTTTCCTGAACGGTCCAACTTCGATCTCTTGTCATTGGGGACATGCACATATACTGGATAGCCAAATATCCTTAGGTAGTTGACCTCTATCTTTTCACCTGTAAACATTTCTTTTGGTGTCTTGTTCCCAATTATACGGTGGGGACTTTTGTTCTACACATATCATCTTGGCTGCTTCTGCCCACATATGCATCAATAAGTCTTGATCATGAATCATGGTCTTCACTACTTCCATGATTGTTCAGTTCTTTCTTTCTGCCACCCCATTCTACTGAGGATTGTAAGGAGTGGAGATCTCCCTCTTAATCCCAACTTCCTTGCATAATATATTGAATTCATCTGATGTGAATTCTCCTCCATTATCTGACCTTAAGATCTTTATCTTGTTTTCATAAAGATTTTCAACAAGTTCTTTGAATTATTTGAACTTATTGAATACTTCGCTTTTAGCTTTCAAAAAATAAATCCAAGTTTTACGTGAGAAATCATCAATAAATTAAACATAATATACATACTCGCTAAGTGAAGTGGCTAACATTGGTCCACACACGTCTGAATGTATGATGTCCAAGGCTACTTTGGCTTTTCTATCACTGCTTGGAAATGGTTTCTTCACGTACTTGCCTTGTGTGCATCCCTTGCATATGCCTTCATTATTCACTTCAATTTATGGCAAACTTGTCACCATCTTTCTCACAATCAGTAATGCTTTGTAATGTATGTGAGCAAGTCTTTTATGCCATAGCTCACTTGGAGTAACTGTGTCGTGTATCAATTTTGAATTTGAATGTCCCTTTAACTTGAATAGACCTCATTCTTGAACACCAATCACTGCAACATCATCAATATTTTTTCCTCTTGGCCACATGATAACTTCACCATCAATGAAAGCAACTTTGAATCCTTTCTCATTTAATGTTGAGATAGAAAGGAGATTCTTCTTTAAACTAGGTACATACAAAACATCCTTCATCTTCATAGGTTTTTCGGAATCCAATCTGTAAGAAGCTTATCCTACTCCTTTAATGGGATACTGATAGTCATCATCGAGCTTCACCTTGTGAGGTGAATCTTTCTGAACTAATTCTAAGAAAGAATCCTTGTAACCTGTCATGTGCTCATAAGCACCACTATCAATAAGCCATGTGTCACTTCCATGAGTAATTGTTCATGTAAGCGCTAATATCAATACATATTCTTCGCTTGAGTCATCTTATTTGGTTCTCTCTTGATCAGGTTCATCATCTTCTATGGCATGAGCATGATGTATTTTATACTTTCCTTTATTGACCTAATATTTTGAGTGGGGATAGTTTATTGCAATGTGCCCCATCTTCTGGTAGATGTAGCATTTGTAAATTGAGTAATCCTTTTTAAACTTCTATGTCTTTTGTAACCCATGAGACTTTTTGTGTGAGTGAACCTCTTTATTTCTCTTTCCTTTTCTTGCATGTGCTACTAGAGCTTGATTTTCTTCATCGCCTAGTTTCTATTCTCTTGTTGCCAATCTAGCTTCTTCCTGAGTGTAATCCTCCCATAGTCTGCTAAAATTTGTTAGTTTTATTCTTGAACAAATTCCTTGAATGAATGATTCCTAATATCTTGGGAGACCATTCAATGTAGTCATTACCAATTCATCTTCTTCGATTGTGTCTCCAATGGCTTCAAGTTGTTCTTTGATTTGAGATACCCTAGTGAAGTAGGATTGAATGGTTTCTGAACTCTGCATCTTCACACTCTTTAGTTGTGTTCTCAATGTCATCTTCTGGTTGATATTCTTTCCTTCATATAATCAAGATAGGGCATCAAACATTTGCTTTGGTGTCTTCAATGATGAGACATGAGGGATCAAATGATCCTCGATAGAATCAACAATGATTCTCTTTGCTTTGACCAGATTATGCTTGTGTTTTTCTTTGGTTCTAGAAATTCTTCTTTGACAAAATATTCTATATAATTCTCTTCTAGAATGAGCATCACTCTATACTTTCATGCTCGGAAGTTATCAACACCCTCAATCTTCTCATCAAGCTTAGTGTTGGGAGTCATCTTTTCTTTGGACGAAAAGTATAATAAGAAAATATAAATTTTTCAAAGGAAGGTTTTGAACTTAACAGAGTGTGTTATGCCAAAGTGAACTGCTCCAACTTCAGTCTGCAGCTGCCTAGACATTTTGATCTGGGGTTTATGAGGAAACCCTAATTTTTCAACTTGAAAATTATGGAGATCTAAACCAGAGAATAGATGTGCCCTCCTTAGGCGAACTCCTTGATGGATTTATCTTGACCAACGTCCTTTAGAAAGAGGGTGACATCATAACCTAGGGTTTTATGCAGAAACCCTAATTTTTAGAAACTGCAAAAACTACAAAATTGATCCAGGGAAAAGCTGCGCCATGGTTAGGAGAGTCTTCCTATGGTCTTGTTTTCCCCAGTGAGTTCCTCTAGACTGTGGAAAATGGCTTCTTTCAGGCCCGCTCTGATACCATGTTAAAATTTTGCTTAAAAAGTTAAGTGTATTCAATATTCTTTAACTTTTAACAATTAGAACAATAACTGCATGCATAAGGATCACTGAAAAAAAGACATCCACAGTATACACAAGATTTATCCTAGGAAACCCTCTTGGGGGACAAAACCCAACAAAGATTCTTCAATATAGATTCTTCAACAAGTACAACATCTCTCTCCAAGATAGATCTCACAAAACATAAGATAACCAGAAGATATACCAGAAACCCTAACCAGAATAGGGTAGTGCACCACTAGACCAAGATAGGCCTCCAAGAGATAACCAAAACCCTTCACCAAAACGCCCTTACTCTGTGGTTGTGTCTCCTCCTCAAACTTGTGCACCTTTTCTTGAGAGAGAGAACTTGTGTTGTGTATGTTCTCCAAATGAGGCACCTAGTCTCTTCTAAATAGTAGTTAAGTCACCCTTTAATTAGGTTAGGGCCGACTTGTCCAATTGACACTTTCTAATTTACATTTGACTTTTATAAAGGCACAATAGGGTCGAATTTTACAAAGGTACAATAGGGCCGACTTTACAAATACAACATAATATTATTCTTTAGGGTTTTAACTTGGTCTAATGCAATATAGATACAATAAGAATATGTTTCGAAGCTACTCAAACCTCAAAGAATTGGACATGTATTTTGAAGACGAGAAATGGCATTGCCAAAAGAAGGATATCCTTTTGGTTGAAGAGGCTTTCTTTGAAGCATTAATGACAATGAAAGTTATGGTGGAAGAATTGTACAAGGACCGAAAGAAGGTCGAGGAAGGTGGTCCATCAGGAACAACTGCAAAAGTTGAAAGATAAGGAAGTGGTGGTGACCTTCCTAAGACTCCTCGATCCCCGTCATCCTCATCCTCTTCTTCTAGTTTGAGTGGAAGTTCTTCTTTCAAGAAGCACTCTAAGAAAAGTTCTTTTGATTTGCCTTTATTGAAACTTGATGTTTAAGTTTGATTTACCAATATATGATGGTGAACTTAATGCAAAAAAGATGGATAACTGGATCAAGCAACTTGAAGTTTATTGCAAGATTCAGAAAATTGTTGATGACAATGCAAAGATCCAACTAACCACTCTTCAATTAAGAGGAACAACTTTAATCCATTGGGAGAGTAAGACTCGGAAAGATCTTCTTCAAAGTGGTAATATAATTTCCTCTTGCTATGAGTTTATTGTTGCATTAAAGAACCAGTTTTCTCCATTAGGCTACATGCAACAAGCAATAATGGATTGGAAAAACTTAAGGCAAGCTAAAGCACAAAATGTTCAAAGTTATACTCAAGAATTTAGGAAGAAAACTCTAACTTTGGGTATTCCTTTGTACACACAAGAAACTTTGTTAAAGTATATAGGTGGATTACATGATCATTTGAAGCATACAACATTTATGTTTAATCCCACTAACCTTGATAAAGTTAGTGTACAAGTGATTCACCTTGAGTCAGATAGAAGGAGTGACCATGACAATTTCTCAATGGAATTCGTTCAACCAAAAGAAGGCAAGAACAAAGGGAAGGAGAAACTCAAACAGACTGTTATAGTGAAGAAGGATGATGAGAAATCGTCTTGTTCTCATTGTAAGAAGAAAGGACATGATGAGGATCATTGTTGGAAATTGCATCCAAAATCAAAGCCAAATTGGACTCAGCATCAGAAAGGTAAAAAGAAGACCACAACCATAGTTCATGATCTTGGATCAGATTTTGATGATGAAACTAAGGTTATAGCCATGGGCATCAAATGTATATTTTATGTTATTATTTATAGTTCATGTACTTCTTCTACAAAGGCCAATGTAATCCTTGATGAAAGGAAAAGAAATGAGTTGTTTCATATACGAGTCATCTCAAAACACATTAAGATAGACACACTTGTTGATAGTGGATCGCAAGTCAATCTTATTTCAGACCAAGTTGTTAAGAATTTGGGATTGGAAACTAAGCCTCATCCGAGATCGTATCTTTTGGGTTGGGTTTGTGAGAATGCTAAGTTACAGGTAACGAAGCAATGCAAATTAAGATTTGCAATCACATCCAATTTCATACATAAGGTAGAGTTAGATGTGGTTCCACTTGGCATTTGCAGGATTGTTTTGGGAAGTCCATGCTTATATGACAAGAAGGCCATTTTCTACAGGGAATAGAACAAGCATCATCTTTTCAAAGATGGGATTGAATTCATTGTGAAAGTTTGTCAAATGAAGACTAATTTGTCCATTGTCACTATTGGGCAAATGAAAAAACTAGTTAATGCAAGCAAGAACTTGTCGCTCAGGTCTATAAAATTTAAGGAAGAATGTGATCCTAGAAATGAAAAAGTTAAATTTGATTATAATTGTAATGAGATGTTTCATGAATCACAAGCAATACAATATGAGATGTCATTGCATGAAAGTATCTAGGATCCATATTTAACGCCTACGGTTGACAGTAAAATAGATCCTTTGGTTAATATTGTTCCCATTAAGAAGGGAAAATATGTTGTTGATTCATTCTCTTTCGCATCTTTATATTCAGTTTTGTTGCTCAGTTTTCTACTAGTCAGTGGATTATGGTTAGTAGTTGCAGTAATGAATGTCAAAGTTTGGGAAATGGAAGGAATGATTAATTTGATCAACAATGCTATTTCAGTTTTCATCTTTGTTGTGATGAGTCAGATGATCATTATCCAAGTAGGACGGGTAGATAATACTGGACAAGTGAGGCGATGGTACCCTCACTTCATTTCTGAATGAACCATACTTTCGATGGTCCAAAAGCTTCTCAGTGGGGAGGATTGATCCAGGTGGATCTTGTGACTGATAAAAATTGATGTTCTCAAATAATGATGAAAAGGTCTCCATGATGTAGAGCTTGACAAGAGATTTCCAATGCAACTTGAACGGGCTCAAACAGATGTTGTATGAGAAAGTTATGGTATTATGAACTTTCGGTCAAACAAGCAAAAAGGATGATAGGGTTAACACATGGCATGCTGACTAGACTGTACAAATGTTGATGTGGCATGTTAACTGGGATGTACGGATGCTAACATGGCATTGATTGACAGGGTGACATGGCGTTGATTGTAGGATGACATGGCATTGATTGGTGTGGCGTGGTTACGTGGTCGCCACATGGCAACTCCATTTTCCCCAAAAAGAGCTTATCAACCCCGAAAATGTCGAGCAAGTGAATCAAACCCCCAACCTCGTTGAAAACAAACCAAACATCCAACCAACACGCTATCGGTGAATCTTGTTATGGTTAGTGCGAATATTTTATTTAAAGTGAAAATTGTAACAATCATTCCAAAGGTGGATGGTCCACGAGGTTGACCCTGCGACCTCCACCCTAGAATCTAACAACTTAACCAGCGCGCCAAACCATTTTCTTATTTCGGTGGCACGACAATATTACATTTGAATTGTAAATGTTATCATAGCCCACATAGGCCAAATGTATTGGAACTTGAAAGAATTTGGCACCATTTTGTTTTATGGTGTAAACTTTGTTGTGTAATTTGATGAAATGGTGGTTTTACATCACATTTGAGTAGTTATCCCATGGAAGGTGGTTTTTGTTGGCAGACCACGATCTTGTAGCAAAATTGAAGACATGTTTGTGTGCAGGTTGGAGACCCATTTGATGTAATTAACAATTTGGCACCTTAATGGAGCGGTCACTCATTGGAAGCGGACCTGGAGACGTAGTCAAAGATGAGTGAACTTCATTAACAAACTTGTGTTTTCTTGTCTCTTTATTTTCTATTATTCATTTTTTCAATTCATCCTTTCAATTTGTTCATTAAGTGCTCTAAAAATTGAGCTAAGTTAATTCATGTTTAATTCAAATCATTTTGACTGCTTAGATGCCCCTTAGTCACAATTTTTTAAACCACTAACTAATCCCGCAAGTAATAAACACACTAGCAAACAAAAAATTAAAAAATAAAATAAAATAAAGCATATATATATATATACAAAAAGAAATAAAAAAAACACCAAAGAAAAATTAAAAACAAAAACACCACGATGGGGTTATTTCCACAATACCACCCCCCAACCCACTCCCTCTCTAGAATTCCCCAATACGATGCAAAACCCCCCTCTATTTCCTTATTCATTTGTTTTTTTCCCCATTTTTCTGTGTATTTTTCATTTCTATATTTTTTTTCTTCTTTCTTTTTCATTTTTCTTTGTTTTTTTATAATTTCAAGTTATTTTTTTTATCCTTTTAAATTTAATTTTCAAAAGTGAGGGTTTTTTTTGTTTTTTTATAATTTTCATTTTTCTAATGTTTTTGGTTTTGTTTTCTTCTTCTTTATTTGTATTTTTTACTTTTAAATTATGAGGTGATAAAGGATTTGGGGTGGATTGGGTTTTCTTTGGAACCACAAAGGAATGGACCATTTCCTAAAGTCACAGTTTCAAATTGTCAAACCATGAATTGGCAGAAAAGATAACTCCACACTTGATGTGTTTGGCATTAAGATAATAGGAGCATAAATACAAAGCAAATTATTGTTCATTTTTCATAACCGAAGACGATCCCTATAACCTATGACTCTTCATATGTACATTATTGTTACAAAACGCAATCTCAATGATTATGTGTCCAACATTCCCCCCTTACTCCGAAGGGGTTTGTGTGAGTCCAATCATCATTATGAACTTCTCAATTTTTTCTCTTCCAAGTGCTTTGGTGAAGATGTCTACAATTTGTTCATTTGTAGAACAATGTCTCAATTGAATAGTCTTGGCCTCTTCATGATATCGAATCAAGTGATACATTTGTTGATGTGTTTTGTTCGATCATGGAATCTAGGGTTTTGGGCCAACTTGATTGCAGAAGTATTGTCAACTAGAAGAGGAGCGTAATTCACTTGTTTCTCCTACAAATATTCAAGTATTTTCTTGAGCCACACAATCTCCTTTGTCGCTTTTGCAGTTGCCACATATTCTGCCTCTGTTGTGGAATCTGTTGGAACTCATTGTTTGTGTGATCTCCGAGAGACAATTGTTGATCCAAGACTCATGAGATAGCCTAAAGTTGACACTACATTTTCTTTATCCCCATCAAAGTCTAAATCAGAATATCTGATCAGGTTGAAGTCATCTACCTTAGAGTACTTGAGTTCAAAATCTTGAGTTCCTTTCAAGTATTTTAGAATGCTTTTTGCAGCAGACCAATGTTCTTCACAAGGATTTTGCATGAACTTGGAAAGAATCCCAACAACAAATTAAATGTCTGGTATGATGGTAGTAAGATAGATAAGACTTTCCACAAGTTGTCTATACATGGTTGCATCCTCAAATTCATTCCCTTCTTTTGATGTGAGTTTCAAATTCTGTTCCATTGGAGTAGAAACAAAATTGCACTCGGTCATGCCAAATTTGTTCAACAAATCTCTAATGTACTTATTCTAGGAAATGAATCTGTACCTTGGATTTTGAATCACTTCAATGCCCAAATAGTAGTAAAAGTGTCCCAAATCTGTCATCTCAAAGCCTTTCTTCAAATCTTTCGTTATGGATGCAATGTAGCTCTCATTGTTAGATTTTATCAACAGATCATCTACATATAATGCAAGATATACAACAATTTTTCCAACTTTCTTGACAAACAAAGTTGCATCGTCAAAATTGAAATGCTTGAAATTCAATTTCAAAAGATGCTCAGTTAACTTTTCATAGCATGCTCACAGTGCTTATTTTAAGCCATATAAGGATTTGATGAGCTTGCATACCTTATGTTCTTGTCCCTTCACAACAAAGCCTTCTAATTGAGACATGAACACGTTCTCTTTCAAGTCTCCATTTAAGAAAACAGTCTTCACATCCATTTGATGAATTTTCCATCCACTTTGTGTTGCCATGGAAAATAGAGTGCAGATGGTAGCCCATTTTGTTGTGGGGGGAAAATTCCCCTCATAATCAACACCTTATTTATGTCTAAACCTTTTTCCACGAGCCTTGTTTTGTGCTTGTCAAGTCAACCATCTATGTACTTGTTCTTGAATACCCACTTGCAGCAAATTGGTTTGGCTTCAAATGGAGGATCCACCATCTTACATTATTGATGAGAGCATCATATTCCTTATGCATGGCTTCTTTCCATTCATCATGAGAAGTGGCTTCTTTAAAGGAAGTCGGTTCATGGTTAGTAAATAAATTCAACTAACGATCATATTAAAGATCCATGTTATCTACATCACATGAGTTTGAATTATTTACATTACATCCATCTTATCTTGAGGAAATTTTGGTTCTTGTATTTCCACCCTCATCAGGATGAACACTTTCAAGTGTTTTGTGAGATATTTTGGTGGACTTTTTTAGATGGTCCAAGTTGCCCAACTGATTGAGATGGTGTTGAGTTCTCATCAAGCCTGAGATTTTCAATCCTCTTGATCACATCATCCAACTTAACTTCAAGTTCTGATGAAGTGGCAGAAACTTCTTCATGTGGGGAAGATGGTGCTACAAAAGGAGATTCTGGAGATTGACCCAATATAGGGGTCCCCCCTTCAAGATGTGAAGTCTCATCATCAAATCCATGATATATCTTTACACGAATGAATCTGTTCAGATGATCAAGGTGTCTCTCAACAGTTTTGCCTTTGGAGGATTCAAAAAAGATTACATCTCTGGAAAAGATGAATTTCTTGTTTGTCTCATCGTAAAGACGATACCTCTTGGTGGTATTTGAGTATCCCAAGAAGATGCACTTTCAACTCCTTGCATCAAGCTTACTTCTTTGCTCCTTAGGAATCAAGGCATAACAAATGGAACCAAAGACCCTGAGATGCCTCACCCAAGGAATGTGGCCATACCACATTTCATAAGGAGTCTTGTTTTTAAGAGTATGAGATGGACACCTATTTTGACATAAACTACACATAGAAGTGCATCAACCCAAAACATCAATTTAACATTCTTAAAAAACATCATGGAACGAACCATATTTAGGAATGTCTTGTTCATTCATTCAACCACATTGTTTTGTTGGGGATTGTATGGAACTGTGGTTTGATGTTTGATCCCATGTTGGTGAAGGTAGCTTTCAAATTCATTATAAGTATATTCTCTTCCATTATCAATGCAAAGAGAGCCAATACAAGGTTGAGCTTCATTTTGAATCCATACATGAAAATTTTTAAAAGTTTCAAAAACTTGTGATTTATCTTTCAACAAGTACACCCAACACATTCTAATGTAATCATCAATAAAAGTTATGATATATTTGTTTCAATTTGCAGAAGGAACAAGCATAGGGCCGCACAAATTAAAATGAATCAGTTCAAGTTTTCTACATAATCTGGAAGTAGAATCATGAAAGGGTTGTTTGTTGTGTTTTCCAAGGATGCAAGCATCACATTGCTTCAATTTCCTAGGAATAGTAGGCAAACCAGAAACACCATTCTTTCTTAACAAACGAGATTATCATAATTAATATGGCCAAATTTAGCATGCCACAAAAGACTAGATGGCATTATACTTGAGTCATGATGAGAGAGGTATGCAGCGGTGTGTGTATGGGCAGATGTCGCTTTCAGCTTTAGCAGTTTTCCATATTCCATTCCAATCATGAGAACCATGTTGTCAAAATCCTTCCTTATCTCAACTTTTGCACCGAACATATGAACAAAGTGGCCTTGTTGTCTGATGTGCACAAGTGACAAGAAGTTCCTTTGCAACTCTGGAAGATAGAGTACATTGTGCAGAAGAAAATATGGGAGTTTAGGCAACTTAAGCCTAATAGTGCCCATTCCCAAAGGTTTGAGACTTGATCTATCCGTAAAGTACACTACGCCATCTACATTGTCATCGAAGTCTTCGAATAAATCTCTTCAAAATGTCATGTGGGACGTTGCGCCTGTGTTAAGAAGCCATGCATCTCCCCAAGAAGCAAGTGAAGCATTAAACAAATCTTCAATTGCTCCTACATTTCAATGGGCAACCATGTAACAAGCAAGTGTTTTACCTTCCACTGGTTCTGAAGTTTTATCTCTATCTTCTTTCTATTTCTATCTTTCTTTGATTTTCTCCCATGGAGCTATGCAATCAATTGCTTCATGTGGCCCATTCCTTTCGCAACGAGTACAATGAAGATCAAATCTCTGAGAGAGATTATGCCAACCCCCCTGCCTTTGAGATTCTTCTTTTCACGTCCATTCATCTTCTTGAGTCTGGTTGTTATATAGCCTGGAGATATGAAATTGATTGATGCCTTCAAGTGTTGTTGTTTGCTCTGCAATGGCTTCAAACTTGTACTAGAAAATTGAATCTGAAGGTGGGATTCTATAGGGAAAACCTTTGATGTTGAGGGATGAAGGAAAGATCTAAGAAACCTAGATGAAACGAGACTTTGGGAGTCAACACAGATTCAAGCCTCGAATATGGCTGTCAAGTTTTAGAAAAGAAGGATTTCAGGGAGTTCTTGTATGGGCAAGTAATCGTTTGAGTTCATGTATGGGAAAGATGGGTTATATGCACGTGTTTACAACCAAACATGTGGCAGCGCCCACGACAATAAGGAGAAACCAGGTGACTAAAGTTTTGGTTTAATACGTCAACACTACAACCATGAAACAATACTCGTAAGACTGCAGTGTTGGATACAATATTCCCATGCTCTCAGATTTGAAATACGTGAACTACTTACTTTCCACCAAATCCACTGAAACATTTCCTTAATGCCCACAAGTTGTTCGGCATGAGCAACATTCTGAGGATCTTAACATAGGTGGTCGGCAGCAAGAAGAGCGACACAATGAAGTTTTCGATCAACCTTCATTTGCACAGAGAGACGGACATATCCGCCTTGGTTGACTACGCATTGGAGAAGTACGGGCATATCGACATAATGTTTAGCAAAGTCGGAAGGGTGAGCTAATCTCATTTGCACGTCCGCCATGGATTGAAGTCATTCCAGTGAAGGGATTTAAAGCACCGCGAGGAATACCAGTGAGGTTGAACCCGTAACCAAATTCGGCTCAAACTAGCAGCAGGAAACCCTACCAGGTGGTGGAAGCTATGAGCAGGAGTGGAAAACCCTAGCACATTCAACGGGTTTGTTGCATGCCTAGCAGATTCAATGCAAGGATACCACCGTCGACGTATTTCTAGAGTACGCCAAAACTAGAATAGGGTTTGCTGAGGGACTAGGGACATGAGTGAAAACCAGAGAGAAGGATCACATTCGCTAGCTCATTTAGAGACAAGGCTAAATGAAACGATGAGATCCCTGAGTGTCGGGTAACTCTAACGCGCAGAGGGTGATTTCACGCACAGAGAATCGGCATAGAGAATTAGACGGGACAGACAACAGAGATGGCAGAGGGTGTTTTCTGCACGGGAGGAGAAACGCTTATGGAGTTAACTCGTGTTGACTTTGATACCACTGTTAGGCCAGGAATTGGCAGAAAAGATAACTCTACACTTGATGTGTTTGGCATTAAGATAATAGGTGCATAAATACAAAGCAAATGATTGTTTTCTTCTATAACCGAAAATGTTTCTTCATCTATGATTCTTCATATGCACATTATTGTTACAAGATTACATGTCTAACACGAATATATTGAATATATTGCAATTTTAAGTCAACAAAAAAAAGTGGAGCCACTTTTGGAATCGGGGGATAATTTTACAATTTTTGTTACAATGGTATTGGTTAGTTCACAATTTTAAACCCAAAACTCAAAAAAAAATTGTGCCACTGACCTAGCACCACTTTTCAATTTGGGACTTGATTTTAAAGTTGTTATTAAAAACAATATGTAATTTTAAGACCATAGTTGCAAAAAGTTGTAATTTAAATGCCAAAAGAAAAGTGTCTCTAACATCACCACTCCCTGATTTGAAGATTGATTTTGATATTCTTAATACAAAAATATGAGTTTTTAGTTCTCATCATGTCGATCACTATGTTTGAATTTGTTATGCAATGAAGCAACACTACAATTCAAAGAAAGTGCACATGTTAAAATGATAAACCAATGCAATAGAATAACTGGACTACAGAATGCAGAAGTCACTCTAACTCCAACATAACATTAAAGGCTAGTGGTTTTAACTTTTAAGCGAATATTTGAGACCCAACATTACATTTCCCGCAGCAGTGAAGTAGAATCATTCTATCTGGATAAAAATGACAAGGTGGAACTCTACGATTACCGTATTCTACAAAAGTGGCTTCATGTGTGGCCACTCTTGATCATTGATCTCAAAGGTGATGCATACTTCTATCCTAATATGATCCCCATGTATCTGCTGGATAAATACATCATAGAATGGCTGGAGAAGAAAGTGAAATCAGATCATTGGCTCTTTTTGATCAGCAAAGAACAGGACTGGAATAATCTGATACCAGAGGATGCCTATTAAAAGCTTCTCACAGAGTGGCCTGTGAGGTGTGAGTAATTGCACCATACTAACACCTCAACAATAGAGATTCTCCTGCATCATGGCAGAATATGCTGAGCACGAATTGTTGAGCATGTTGCATCCTGTACTGATGGAACACGTCCATTCAGAAGAATTTGCTGTCTAAAGTCTGCTCGGAGAGCCTTGAAATCATAAGTCTGTTCACCAGAAGTACAAGCAAGTACCAAGAATTAGCTCTGCAATGTCAAACGTGCCCTGTACTTCTCATGAAGAGAAGAATATACTAACCTTGTCCTTCCAAGAGACACGAATGCTACGATAAGAAGGTTCCAGCAATGTAACAGTGTCACTCTCTTTAATCTGAAAAAATAGCACACAATCTTTACAAAGTAGCGAGAACAAAGATTGTACATTTAAACCAAACACGAGAGAATCTGAATGCATCCAGCAAGATGAGCAACAGAAAAACGCACTATTTTATAAGCATATAATAACACTAACCACACCATTACGCAAGCCATAAACAGACAAGATACAACAGCTTCCCTCCGAATCGGAAACCACATAATATCTGCAAAACCATGACAGTTATATTGTGTTATTTCCTATCAAACAGAAGGCTAAATTAGATGTCAAAAAGCATACAGGCAGGAACTGAAAAGAAAGATAGCAATACTGTTACAAAAAAAATGTACAAGGTGTGTACATATGTAGATTAACTTATTGCTAACAGTACCCGGGACTTGAACTTATGTCAGACAAACTCAAGCGAGTCAATCCTAAATCTGCTTGTATTACTGTGCTCTTAACATGCTCTAACCAATATGCCCTTATTTTAAGAATGCTCATCTTGATTGCATCAAAACATATAAACTTTGATAGATTATGAAAACGCAGGTTAAATTTATTTGTATAAAACCAAGCCCTAGAAAAGACTACACAACTAGCAACCTCATCTGCTTTACTATACAGATTTCAGAATTGAAACATATAAAAATTGTTTCTCTATCACAAAAAAGTCATTTCCATACTTGAATGTCTCAAAAAACATCTGGGAAAAGTTCCCAAGAGTTTCCATATGATTTATATACAAAAAACATTTATTGTATGCAAACAAATCCCAAGTCGGAAGTTTCCCTTTCATAGTTACACGCAAACATAAAGGTCACTAAATGATACTGCAGCCAGATGCTATAATAAAAGTTAGCATGTTCCTGCACAAAGAATGTAGGTAACATATTGTAGATGTCCACGGACACAAACTATAAGGTTCTAAATCCAAAACTGCAAGGAAATGTGCAACAAACTCTCATAACTAGCGCTAAGTAATAATGGAATTGTTTTCCTTCTTATTAATCTTAGCAAAGAAATGTAGCCAGGAACGTCCTTGTAGAAAAAGGCCATGTAAAAAGTTAATTCAAAATAAGCCTTCAACCCACAAGATTTATCCATAAGGGCTCCTGAAGAGGAAACTTCCATAGTAACAATTGACCATGATCCCCTTAACTATGCCAATTTCAACAACTTAATCTATCAACTCTTTTCGGAATCTAACAAAGTAAATTTTAACAGACTCTAATCATGCAAGAAAAAAACAACTATGGAAGTATGTCACCTATCCACTCAAAGCCATAATCTAACAAAGTAAATTTTAACAGAGACTCCAATCATACAAGAAAAAACACATTGAGTATGTCACCTGTCCACTCAAAGCCATTCCTCTTATTCAATTTCAAACCCCATTATTTTTTGTTAATAGATAATCAAACATAATTATTCCATTATAAAGCTTCGTTACCTCTATTCTTAGTTCTCGATATCCAATCCAGGAACACAATATATTATGCAGAATCCAGATAGAGAGATATATATTTGTATAAATGAAGAATAAATCCTTCATAATACATATTCTAGTATTTTAGAAGTCCCAATCACCTACTTTTGTAATCATTTGGACACTAATATAATTATCTTATCTTATCCAGATATTTATTTGGCAGATTATATACAAGAAAACTTTAAGGACACAGATGAGCATGATTTATTATAATTGAATATTGCCTGCAACAACATTACAAACAAGATATAATTTATTTTAGTCAAAATAAAAGCTAGAAAGAAACTTCAATGGAAATGTTCATTTCTAGATTAAGAAACCGAAAATCCCTCTCCATAGGGATTACAATGACATACTACACGGAAGAGTTGTGAAACTATATTGCACAACTAAACAAAATGAAAGCCAAATATGATGAGTGCAAGAGAGTCGCTTACAAGGGCACTAGATTCTCATGCTGTATAAAAACTAGCACTTTGACCATCAGTGACAAACCCTTGTTCAAGCCTTCATGCAGGGACCTCGTTGTTACTAGTTTCAATGATAGCTTAACTGTAAATTAACATGAACAACACATTGAGAGATCAAGCTTATAAAAGGATAAACATGCAACTATATAGAGTGCTAAAATTTTCCTACAACAATAAAATGATAACCTAAAGGTAGGGTTACACTGTTTTCATTTCCCAAGGAGGATACAGAACTATACCATTTTCGTTTCTCAAAGAAGATACAAGTGATGCAAATCTCTTAGATTTCATCTGACCCTGCACAAAACAATGAAGTCGAATGATTATTTCCTCAAGTGGAAAAAATTACAAAGATCAGATGTCTCAAAAAGAAATGTCAACAAATTGAGCTTAAATTCAAAGAAGATGAAATGTCTGATTGGTAGTAAATGTTTAAAAGAAAGGATTTACACAACATTTTCCTAAAAAATAGAGACAATCAAGGGCCTTCAACAAAGCTAAATAAAGCGTAGTAGAAAATATCCTCTAGAGGTAAAAAAGACTAAGGTGCCCAATTGAAGTAAAGCAAGTTGAAAAGAAGATCAATGACAAGCCTCATAAGGTGACATAAAGGATAGAAGTATGAAAAACATTTTGGTCAATGTTGAAAATATTGGACTTGGGAATAACTTGGGGATCAATACCAAGGAAGATTGTGAAAAATATGAAAAAATGGTAATAACAGAAAAAAACAGCAAACATTAAAAAATGCAAAAAAAAAAATCATTTAAATTTAAATAGAAACTTGCAACATCAAATAATCAAATTGCCACACATATTAAAAAAAGATGCACATATAAGATGCATATGATATCAAATGAAAACCGCACAAATGGAAGTGGAAACTTGTTAAGTTTTGAGCTATTATTAGGTTTCTTTTCAATTTACTAGATAACAATAGCATAGGTAAGATCACTGAGAGAAACACAATCACAAGATACACAACATTTATCCTGGGAAACCCTCATGGGGGAGAAAACCCAGCAAAAAAATTCCTTAATATAGATAGCCAATACAATGCAAAGACAATAAACCAAAACACTAGAGAATATCCAACACTGAGCAATGCGCCTCTCTCTTCCTTCTTCTGCCAACTGCAGCTCTCCAAACTTGCGCACTTGATGAGTGAATAAGTGGGTGAACAAATGAGGCGCTAGCCTCCTTTATTTATACTAGTTGGCAGGCGCTGGAAAGGTGTCTCTTCACTGGGCAGGGCCGACTTCTCTTCTTGGTGGTTAAAAGTTAAAACCACTTTAATTAGGCCTAGGGACCGACTTCTTAATTAACATAATATAGTTAGGGTTTGACCAATCCACAAAAGGGGATTTGGTCAATTACAATGCCCGACATGATCAATCCACAAAAGGGGATTGATCTAATTAATAATGACTCAATAATAAATAGAATACTCTTTGCAGTTACAATATTTGAACACTCCCCCTTAACAATAAGGTTATTCGACAACATCATCAGGAGAGAGAGAGAGAGAGAAGCAACATCAACAATATCTAGAACACTAACTGGCATATCTATAAATCATCGGAAGTTTTTCTCATCGTCAATATCATCATCCACAGCAAGGAACTGGAATGGCATCATCATCATCTGCATCAACATGGATTAGTATAACACTAATACATCATCATCATCAATAACAGCACGAGGATGATACAACATCAACAACAATAGCATCACAACACAAAGGCTGGAGCATCATCAACATCAACACTAAGCTAGAAATATTTTGCACGAAGCTGGCATCTCATCAACATCATCACGAAGCTGGAAATCTTCAGCACAAGGTTGGCATCACATCTACATCAACACGAAGCTGGAAATCTTCAGCACAAGTTTGGCATCACATCAACATCAGCACGAAGTTGGAAATCTTCAGCACAAGGCTGGCATCACATCAACATCAGCACGAAGCTGGAAATCTTCAGCACAAGGCTGGCATCACATCAACATCAGCACGAAGCTGGAAATCTTCAGCACAAGGCTAGAACAACATCATCAATATCATGTGCAACAGAATGAGGCAGGTGCAACTACATTTTGTGGTACTCTGACAAATCCAAAGGATCTGTCCAGGGATGATCAGTGCCCTAGGATATAAAATCCTAACTGAGCTACCCGTTATTGGTCAGGATACCATAATATCATCAGCACTACTCCCCCTTTCGAGGGAGGTCCTTTCGGACTATACCAAACGTGTCTCGAAAGTATTTAAACTTTACACGAGATAGAGGCTTGGTCTACAACCTGCTCATATGTGCCAACATATTGGAGCTTTAAAGCTCCCCTCTACATCATATCATGAATGAAGTGATAACAGATCTCTATGTGCTTCGACTCATCATGGAACACATCATCTTTATACAACTCTGATTATCACATAGAATCACGGTGGCTTCCATCTCCAAATCAAATAGATCTGTCAACAACATCCAAAGCCATATGGCTTCACAACTGGCGGAACATGCAGCAATTGTTGAGATTTGGGTACCTTGGAAAGTGGTCCCCTTGTGTTTGTGAGCCTCTAAACACAAGTGGGAAATACTTTGTACTATTTATCATGTACTTTATGTCTAATTTCACTTTGACTTAAGAGATTTAAGTCAAAACTGAAATTTGGTCATTTTAGCCTAAAATGACTATTAATTCACTTTGTGGGTGAATTGAAGGACATAAAGAGAAACTATGGAAACTTGAGTAAAGTGGGTTTTGAGTTGAGATTCTTTTGGAGAGATCTCAACCCTTGATTAGAGATGGGATGAGATGATCTCATCCACCCATCTTTTAGGTTTCCTTATGTTTCCTTAAGAGGGGCGCATAGGGCAAGGAGAGGCTCAATTCTCACTTGTATGTTCACCAAAGGAGCTTGGAGAAGGGCAAGGAGATGGGAATGGAAGCATTGGGAGAGGAAAGCTTGGGAGCCTCCTTTCATGGAGGGTTCATGAAGGCTTAGGGCCCAGTTTATTTGTGGTAATCACACTTGCTTGGAGGAGGGCACACTTAGGAGGGGGGCGCACAGCTAGCAGGGAGCAGTTTTACTTGGAGGAAGTCAGATCTTATTGTTTTAGTGGAGAGGCAACACACAAGAGCACATTGTGGTGCAAGGGTTTCTTCTTCAAAGTATCCAGGTTCAAGGGCGCTTCACTTCAGTGGATAGAGCAACAAAGGGAGAGGGCGCACTAAGCTTGGGTGCATATCTCCTTGGATCCTTTGGCAAGGCTCGAGAGGAGCTTGCTTTGTATATAGGTTCCATCATATTGTATTTTTTGTTGTATATCATGCTTTAGACACAACTTATATATACTTCCATTCCAAATTGGTTTTCCTTGGGGGGGTTTTATCTAGGGTCATGTTGACCAAAAATACTTGTGTTCATTTCATGCATGCTTAGAATTGTAAATCAGCATTTAGAGTTGTAAATATCTAGAGGTAGTGTTATTTGTTTTGAGTATATTGCATATGCTAACATTGGGATAATAAAACACTTGCAAGGGCACCTCAAAAGGACACTTAACCATCAAAATTGTCAACAGAAAGTACTTGACTGTTTGCTGTCCTAAAACAGCAGCCAAGGACAGTCTTGAAGATAAAACTTAGAGCCATCTTGAGGTCAAAGACAGACCTAGATGGCAGCCTCATAGGACCTCAGAAAATTTCTACATGGTATCAGTGCCAATGGTGGCTTAGACTTGCTGATTTTTTAGCATTGAGTGGACAGTTTTGTTAGACAGTTCAGGGCAGTTTTGGGACAGCTTGTTAGCAGATTTCTGGACAGTTTGTTGGCAGTATTTGTGGACAGCTTGTGGGCAGATTTGTTGGACAGCCTGTAGGATTGTTTTGGACTTGTGTTTTCAGCCTCTTTTCACACCTATTTGGATAGGAGTGAGGTTGATTTGGACAGCCTCTTTTCACACCTGGATGGACAGGAGTGAGGCTGTATTTTACAACCTCTTTTCACACCTATTTGCTAGGAGTGAGGTTGTGGTGTTACTGCCTCTTTTCACACCTGTGTTGACAGGAGTGAGGCAGTACTCTTGTGTTGTTTTAGCATTAGTGTGAGCTTTATTGGACAACCATGTCGGTGTCCCAGATGCAGCAAAGAATAGGCTAGATGGAGCTAGCAACTGGTCCCCTTGGAAGACTAGGATCATTTTCATCTTAGAGGACCTCAAACTATGTGATATAGTTGAGGCTCCCGTTGTTGTTCCTCCTGTTACTGCTCCCATCGTGGTGCCAGAGTTCAGGAAGAAGAACAACAAAGCGAAAAGGACTATTTGTGACGGGGTGAGAGACCACGTCATTCCACATTTGACTGGTAAAGACTATGCATTTGAGATATGGGATTCTTTATGCAAGCTTTACCAGAGTTCTAACCAGAACCGGAAGATGGTTCTGCAGGACAGGCTCAGGAGCATTACGATGCTCGATTCTGAGTCGGTTACATCATTCCTTGGCAGATTCACTGAGATCAGAGATGAGCTTGCAGCCGTCGGAGAGATAGTGGACCCAGGCTTTATGGTGAGCACAACCTTAAACATCTTTACCAAACCATGGGGCCCATTTGTTCAAGGCATTATTGCCCAAGAGGTTATGCCTACTTGGGAGAGACTTTGGGATGATTTCGTTCAGGAGGAGACGAGACTCACCTCAGAGTCCTCGGGACAATAGCGGATTACCCAGGGTGATGAGGACCTTGCTCTGTGGACTAAGGGCAAGAAGAAGATCAACCGAGGTGCTAGACAGGGTCCCAAGGGAGGGGCCAAACCACAGCAGAGTGGCAGTGAGATGCTTTGCTTGTGTAGAGAGGGACCAAACCACAGCAGAGACATGAGCACAGTGAGATGATTTGCTTGTGTAGAGATGAGTCACTATGCAGGACAATGTCCCAAGAAGAAGAAGAAGCAGCAGGATGACACTGTAGCGACAGCAAAGGAGATTGAGTTCATTGCTCAGTATGAGAGGGAGTGTGCATTCGTCAGTTGTTACACCATCCAGCGTCAGGTGGGGAGACAAAGTTCAGGAGGACCTATTGACTCATAGTAGTGATTCAGAGGGAGCTCTGTCTCAGTTTTCATGGACACCATCATCGGGGGTGACTGGTCCACCCAGGACAGCTTTAGTTTCAGATTTTCTGAGACAGAGGGTTGGTGCAGGGGCTTCAGAGCATCATAGATTGATGAGGAGGAGCAGTAGAGCACCACAGAGGCTTGAGCCTCACTTGGCTACGGAGATGGGCAGATCAGGTTCTGGATTCACTTCAGGTGGAAGTCACTTGGTGAGAGGCCAAGTTGAGGATCTTGGTGAGATGCCGAGATCCAGGTACTCTTGGTGAGATACCAAGAGGGGGAGACTCTTGGTGAGATGCCAAGAGAGTGAATCTTGGTGAGATGCCAAGAGTAGTGACCATTAGCGAGATGCCAGGGGGTAGAAATCCTTGGTGGGAGGCCAAGGTTGAGATATTTGGTTTGATACCAAAATCTAGGTGATTTTGGATAGGTGAAGATGCACTTCCATCTATAGATCACGCAGATTGAGCAGCTTTGTGTCAGAGACTACTTTCATTGATCAGGGTACAGCCATACTCACCGAGTATTTTCCAGTAGGCAACCATGTCCACTGCAGGGATGAGATTGGGGGTGAAGGGAACTCTCCTCGGTAAGAGGAAGTGTTGAGATTTGAGTATTTGGAAAGTGGTCCCCTTATGTTTGTGAGCCTCTAAACACAAGTGGGAAATACTTTGTATTATGTACCATGTACTTTATGTCTAATTTCACTTTGACTTGGGAGATTTAAGTCAAAAGTGAAATTTGGTCATTTTAGCCTAAAATGACTATTAATTCACTTTGTGGGTGAATTGAGGGACATAAAGAGAAACTATGGAAACTTGAGTAAAGTGGGTTCTGAGTTGAGATTCTTTTGGAGAGATATCAACCCTTGATTATAGATGGGATGAGATGATCCCTGTTATCCCCAATATCTAGGGATAACTAGGAGATCATGTCTCGAGGCCCACATCGTCCTAGACATGGAGTACCGAGAACAGGAGTGACTTGAGCATGGCCCTGGAGGGCCCATCTTTCTTCTTCTCAGCCAGCTTTGTCCTGTCAGCAGTACCAGCTTCCATCACTACCAGCCTGGGCTTGCATCAGAGAGGGCTCTTGCTCCATGAGGTAATTGGTCCGAGGTATCA
>ML816626.1:23102-47156 GCA_009831015.1 Picea engelmannii
GTATTCCTTCAATCAGTGGATCTTCTAGCCTTCTACTTGGATTGGGAAACACACAATGGATCTGTTCAATCCTATAATGTATACATGAATCAATTTGAGGGTGCCATCTTCCCAAACTTTCCATCGTGTTTTACAATGTTGTATAATGCAAGTATTTTTTAAAGCTATTGACAAACTATTTCCCATGGTTATTTAGACATTGTGTTTGTAGTAGTAGACAAGTGATTTCATTAAGATATAAGAGTGATTACATTGCCCAGGGAAAACCCCCATCACACCCCCTCATTTTGAGGATGGTACCCAGGGTAAACCCTAGAATATTCAAGGTACAAGGTTGATCAACAACAAGGCTCAAAGCCATTAAAACAATATAATCATTAAGAGCTCAACATGTAGCAGGTACTTCCCCTCATTTTGAGGATGGTATCCAAGGTAAACCCTAGAATATTCGAGGTACAAGGCCAGTCAACAACAAGGCTCAAATTCATTACAACAATATACTCGTTAAGATCTCAACATGTCACTAGTGAGAACTGAACATGGGTGGGAAGGATAGCAATCATTCCTCCCAACCCAATTGACATAAGAGTATATTGTTATCCAAATCTATTCTTTAATTTAGAGATTATCTTAAAAGGTAAGAGTATCACCAACCCATCCTAATTATGTTATTGATGTGTTAATTTTTTTTAATTGTATTCTTCGTATAATAACATCATAATTTTATTATAGCACAACATAGAAAGTTATAATAGCAAATGTGCTTGTCAACACAAAATGAGTTTCTTATATATGTTTATGCTAATGGGTTTATGCACATTGAGCTCATAATATGTAGGTTGGTCTCTTCATGAACACTTTGAGAGGTGCCAATTAATATAAACCAAAAATGTTTAGAGGAAAGCAAAAGTATAAGAAGTGGGTGACAATTTGTTTAGAGAAAATGATAAGCATATCTTTAAAAAATATAAAAACAATTCTTGGATGGGGTGATACTCATTGGTACTAGGCACACCCACATGGAAGCTTTAATGATGAGATGACATCTAAGGGAATGACAACTAGCAGATCACTAGCGCTTACAAAGAATTGTGGGAGTTGAGGAGGCGCGGAGCCAAAGGGGTTCATACCAACTCGTTCCATGCGCGGTATTGATGATATCCATTAACGAAAGAGGTGGTCTACCTGATAGGCTATGAGGCCATCATTGTTTTGGAAGAAGAAGTATCAGAAAGAAAGAATTGAGAGTACGAGGAGAAATGATGTAGAGGATTGGAAAGGTGGCCCAACGCATGTTCAATGGGCGGTAGTCGCATCCTAGATAATTGGAGAGGGGTATTATAGAAATGAACCTCCTAATGAAAAAAATTGAGGGCAGAGTGCATGGTTCTGTTTTATTGGGAGATCAGTGGTGATGCAGTTGTAGGGTAAGAAAGATATTGAGTGTTGGGTGTCACATAGGGAGTTGAGGTGTCTAAAACACATAGGAATAAGTGCAAGGTTGTTTTTTATGAGAAGGAAAAAGTGGGCATTACTTGGGAAAGGTGCAATGGAAAGAGGAATTTTGTAAGGTTCTAAAAAATTTGGCACCATTGGCCTCTGCCCCCTAGTAATATAAGAGAGTTAATTCTGGTCCAATATGGCTAGAGGACCGACAAAGGAGGAGAGGGGGAGCCAGAAAGAGGACAAGAAAAAACATGCTTCCCCTCCCCAAGGGATAATGAACAATACGTGTGCAACTCGGTAGGCTTGGCTGGTGGGAAATCGATACCAAAAACTCTGCTCAGAGGAAAAGAAAAAGGTAGTTGAGGAGGTGGAAGAGGGAATTTGAGGCTAGAGGCCAACTATTACAAAAGAGAAGATATTGGATAAGGTTCAGGAATGGGTAGAGGACCCATATTTCTCCAGGACCAGAGAAACCAAGTACATTAAAATAATAGAAACGTATTGCATAGTTAAGGAAATGGTTGGGTAGGCAATGGAAAAGACCAAGGAGGAGCAAGGGAACATTATGCATGCACTCAAAATTTTGAGGGAAAACTTGAGTTATTCTTCAAGTCCCACATTGGAATTTGATTTAGGGCTACTTCAAGAGGTCAATGACCTGAACAACAAGAGGAGGCAAAGGAAACTCTTATCCTATCGGATTCAAAAAAATGCATAATTGACATGGATGAGTACGATCCAACCACAACTTTCAGGGATGACACTAAGGAATCTCATCACCAGGCAGGAGCACAGGGAACCCATGTTTTAATTAGATTCAATGTCGATGTTTCTTATGCTTATAGATCTCATAGTAGGCATAGTTTATATCAAACTCAGACATATAATAATAGTAGTGTAGGAACATTTCCTTATAGTAAATTTTGTGATCTCAAACTTCTTGTCCTTACTATGAAAACTTGGTTAAATTCTTTCAGGGCACAAATCTGGTTTCCTTTTTGGAAGATTCTCCTAGATAGACTGTAAATTTTTTTATATAATAGAAAAAGTTCAATAATTTTTAGATTAAAAAAACAAAGATTATTTCAAAATATTTTAATTTTTAATATTTTTATAAATATTATAAATTTTTATAAATTGTAAATATTATATATATAAATTTAAAACTATAGTATACACAAAAGTTGAATGTTAATATTAAATGTAGTGTGTCACCCTCACCAACCTTATAATAACCATATAAATTGTTGCAATATTGTCAACCATATTCGTAATGCATAAATAAGGATTAATTCACACTTAACCATTTAAAATATTACAACAATTTGTATGGTTAAGAGTGTGTCATGTGCCTCATTTATGGAATAATCCATGTCTGGAAGGAATTTATCCTAGCAACCTAGCATAGAAATGAATAGAAAAAATGGACCTCCATGGAAGGTTGTTAATTTAGAGTGCATCTACCTCGATATGCCTAGGGTCTAGAGAGGGTCAAAATTCAACATCGCTCTAGGGACTCCCTTCAAACCTCATCCCCTTTACATATTTATGGCATTCTTCAATCAACTCTAGTGGGTCCTTAGTACACATATTTTAGCAATTAATGAACCTTCCACTCCTCTCTTCCTCCCTAATGCCTTTGTCTTTTCCCTCTGGGGAGGGTTTTGAAGGGCACTCTTGGTTCACATTGTGGTTTTGTGTAATGTACTCATCTCCCATGTCGATTCCCATTACCACTAAATCAATTAATGTATTGATTCAAAAGTGGAAAAAAAAATGTGCAACATGACATACAAGCTCATGCAACTAATTGTTAATTTTCGAATTGTGAATGAAAATTATTAAGCATGTTCAATTGAAATTAAATACATAGAACATAAATCAAACACATTATTCAAGAATAATATTTACACAATAAATAAATAACATAGTGAATGGATCACTTACCTTTTTGAATATTTACACAATCAATTGTAGACATTGGACATTCCACCCAATCATAGACTCTGCTACTCCAAGTCTCTAAGCAACAAGTCACTGCAAGATGGGGATATGAGTCCAAAATGATAGGCAAGATCCTACATGTATCTATAGTCCACTCAAACAGCCCGAATACCCACTAAAACATAGTGACACAACTCCTACAACAATTCCAATTTCCCATATATCTTCCCCATCAATCTACAGAACCCAAGGGATGATATTTCCTTCTCTACACCACAATCCCTCATAAAATATCCATCCCCTCCAGGGCTTCAGTATAGAGCGACTAGGAATGTCTCTATTGGGGGCTCCATGAAATCCATTTGCAATAGGAGTACCCACAAAAAACATATCACTTGATCTTAGGTAATTTATTCAACAAGAATTCACTCACAGGCATAACAACCTAACTCTTCATGCAATTTCCAGCTCCAACAAGTTTTACTTACACACAAAAAGATTGCCTACTCTTTCTCAGCACTAAACACTAGTTTTTTCCTCACCTCATGTTCAATTGAAAAAATCCCTTCCTTCATACTCAATTTTTCTTATTTTACCATGCTTTCTTGACTCTTACTCCTCCCCAAAGGATTATTTCACTCAACCCATGTTTCCATTACAAGGTGAGTTGAATCCCCCACCAACATCTTACATGAATTCAATGATTGAGTGTGTAATAAGTCAAAGGGTTAAATAGATAAATGAAAAATTGATTAATGAAGGTGGCTTAAGAATCAAGGCATGTGTAAACCCCTCAAAACCCCCCATTAACCCCCCTCTCTTGTCGAATCATATCCCCCCGTTACTTTGGTCCTTACCCATCTCCAATCAATGATATATTTCATATTTTTTAATGTACAATGTTTACATATTAGATTTCTTAGCCAACATCCATTCATAATATTTACAAATATATAATGCCACATCAGGGATCAAAATTGGGGTGTTACATATTTATTGGCACTTCTAAGTTCTACCCATAATGATATAGTCTTGGGTAAGAAACCAAAGATACAAGATCAAAATTTAGACCAAAAATACATCCCAACATAGGTTCCACTTGGTGTTTAGACTAAGAGTGCAGGTTAATAAAGGTTGAAAAATGGAAGAAATAATAGGTTGAAAACAAAGGTAAGTCTAGTCCCTTGGAAATTGATCTTAAACAAGCATCCCACGCATAGAGATACCAATCCCACCTAGGTGGAGAGGATGGAAAATGGGATGCTTGCACGTTTACAAGGTTAAATTTAAGAATATTAGGTATGTGCTTATGTGTATTGGGACCAAGCCCTATAGACAAAAATAGGAACCTAGAGCAACTAGAACCAACAATGTCTCTAATTAGACTATAAATAATTCAAAGTGATCCACATAATGCATCATAAGTTAAAAGCCATTCATTTATCTCCATTATTGACATGCACCTTGAGGGGTATATTTTTACATTGCGATTTCCATAAAGAATAAAAACCTTTTGCTAGATCTGAGGATGTCTATTTAACCAAATGTTTCTAAGGTTAACACTCAACCTCCTAAAAATCATGCCATTTGAGTAAGAAAAAATGGTAGCAGTGAACGAATTCCCCATTGGCTTCCATTTATATTTTAATCTAATACCCAATACATTTTGAAGTCATATGCAAGAATGTGGTGGAAAAATCTATTTGTTGCAGAAGTAAAAAATTTTAATGGAAAATTACATTTTTAGTCTTTAATGAACTAGGGTTAACCATCTTGTTAAACGTGGTATTTTTCCATGATATGTTCTTTAAAAATATGAAAGTGGAACTATTTTTCTATATACATAATAAACTACAATTTAAGTATCAAGTTTGATTGTGTTCAATTTCTTCAATGTGTTGCAACATTGTATCAATCCAAAAGAGAAAGACAATGACACTCCTACTTTTTAACCTATGTTGGGATCTATGTTTTCTAGGATCGATCACAATTATCAAAACTAGTATGCAAACCAATTTTATCTGCACCACATATTACAATTTTGGGATTCCAAGGAAGTCTAAAATTGAAATTATCTATATAGTTTAAAAGGCATTGTGTTAGTTGGGAAAGATCCATGTATTGGTCCAATAGGTGTTTCTTATTATTTTGACTCTTATCATATTTTAACTTTTATGTTTTTCTGTTGATATATAATTATAGACTAACTTTGCCTCTAGTTCTAGATTTTCACAAGAATTTGATCAAAACCCTCCTCAATTGTCATTAGATTCACAAAGAACCTCCTAGCCATCATTAGAGTGGGAACAAAAAGTTAAAACCATATCTCATGTTACAACATCACAATTCTATGGATTAAGTACACAATTCAGCTCAACATCATCTCAACACTCTATAGATAATGTAGTTCCCTTTATGTATTATTTATCTATGGATTATCCTTTTCATGAAATGGATGTAGTTCCCTCTATGTAGTATCCATCAATGGCTCATATTTTTCATGCATAATTCTCACTTCTACCCCTCTAGCTACTTAGTGTATTGGAAACCACCAAATCTATCCCTTTATAGGGGAACCTCCAAATCCATTGTTTCCTCCAAAGATTATACCAGGAATGGTTCAATAAATGCAACTAGTAATTCAGGTGGCATACTCATCTTTGATCCCTCTGGATATTCAAAAAGTGATCCTTCTGTGTACATTTATCTACATAATATATCCTTTAAAGATTCAAAGTTTTTATAAGAGATAGGTTGATTTAATTCTTTAGAAAAGTCATACAATTTTATTTGATGCTACATAGGATAATGAAAGGGTTTAGTTGAGTCATATAGGTGTTGTTTGTATTCCACTTGAATATAATCTGCATATATCGATACACTTCCATGTAGAAGCATTGAGTACAAGCTAGGATCATATATGTAATGTCCCCGATCTGAACCCCAATTGTAGTTGTGCATATAGGTTGGTGAGTCGTTTTGGTTTTGTGCGCACCTGAGTAGTGCGCGATGTAATTGTCCATATAGGTTGGTGAGTCATTGGAAACAAGTGTAAATGTAATGAGCATATAGGCTGGTGATCCGTTTTGGTTGTGTGCCTACCTGAGTAGTGCGTGAGGTTTGTAACCAAAGAAAAAGGTGTGGACATTCCATAGTGTTGTGCATACTTGAGGTAGTGTGTGTGGATTGTACATCAAGGGAGAGTGCACATATTCCACAGTGTTTCACACACTCAAGAAAGTGTATGGAAATGACTATGATCTATATATATGTTTTGAGGCCAAATAGTTTGTGTGATTAATGGGTTGGTGAGTCGGGATGCAAATAGGCCAGTGTGCCTATTCTTTTAAAGTGTACCGCACTCAAGTTATTAATATATCACATCGCTACGCGTAGACGAACTCAGAGGAAAAAGAGACATGGGGATGAACTCCACCGAAAAAGAGAAAAAGGGAGCTCAAATTTTGTGAGAGGGGTTGAGCCAAAGTGGCCTAAATCCAAGGAAATGTTTTATTAATACTTTCAGAAAATTATAATGTATGGATAACCATTTATCCTAAGATCTCAAGAGATGGGAACGAGTCACCAATTGGCTAAAACCATTTTTGAAGGTGACAAGTTTCCAATTTAATGCATGAAATATATATTGTTGGCCTTAGTGTATTTTGAGGAGGACTCATTTTGTCATCGGGAGACCAACTTTCCTTTGTGAAGAAATAAGGTCCTGTTGTAACTGACTGTCATTGTAAAGACATGTGCTTGCGTTAAGGAGTCAGGGTTGAAGTTGTGGGTTGTCAAGATCATGATCATTTCTCTCTAAGGGAGAGATTTTTTGTGTCGAAGAGGCATGTTGTCAGACCCATGAGCATCTCTCCAGGCGAGAGATTTGTTGGGAATCATTCCCTGGTGCAATGGGAATTAGTTGTAGTGCTCTAAGACTTCATGTCCGGCCTATTGTTGAAGCTTTGGAAGGGATGTGGGGTAGACGAAGGAATGTTGAGTAGAGAAGGGGCACACTTCATGGGGTGGGACAAGCATGTGGGGAATGAGGGGTTGCAAACTAGTTGCAACAATGGGTACCTTGGAATGATAAATTTCATTGTTATCAGACCTTATCTTGGCTTAAGTAATTCCTTTTTCCCTAGTGGAATTTATGCCCTTTTGACCACCTATTCAACTAGAGGTTCAACTCCATGTACCATGAATATTGGCATCATCAGATGCTACTAATTCAGAGACTTCCTGGTTCTACAACACATTTTTGGCCTTCAACATGTATTTTTGTAACTGGAATTTCCGCTCCCCTGCGTGGGATAATAGTGTAATGGGTTTGCATGGATAATAGTAAGGTCAGTTACCTTAGTAATTCATCATTAGAGGAGTTCCTTTCACTGAGTGTTTTTTTTCCTCGGGTTATTAATTTGGCTTAACCAACCTTATTAATTTCCCTTCACTCCCACAAATAATTCCTCCAAAGTGGTGAAAGGAATTCTAATTGTCTCATCCTCTAGTAGATAGTGTTTAGGAATGTTTTAAATGACCATGAAAGACATCTCTCAAAGTTTCACGGAATTCCGTCGAGTCTAGATAGTTTTTTTTTTAATTAATTAAAATTTCCTAAGGTTGGGTAATTTTAATTATTTTTTATAAAAAAATATAAAAACTAGGTCCTTGGACTTTTGTTAGGGGTATTTGTGCTCAAAATAAATGGAATGAGACCCCATACACCCTTGGACCAAGTTTCATCTCAATTGGACAACTTTTGCTAGGTGTTTTTCCATAGGGAGTCCAACTCAGTCAAAACAACAAATTGCTAGTGATGACATAGTAAAAATGTCATTTTTTGTAATTATGAGATAAGTGAATAAAGTAAAGGTGGGAGATGATGAGTAAACCCATTCCTAAACTACCCAAACCTTTTCCTAACCTTTTTTCTAAGTTGGAAAAGTAATTTTCCACTTAAAAGACCCCCCCCCCCTTACCTAGCCAACAACTTAAAGTGGTGTTCCCTAGCTAATTGACATGTGGGAATTAAAAAGTTTAAGTGAAAAAACTACCTAAACCCTAAATTCTCCCTCCTTGGTGTCTAACTTAATGTTTGACCATAGGAAAAGGTGTTTTCTACCTTTACACCTCACCCCCTCATTCCTTCACCAAAACCCTAACTTACCCAAACCCTAAAAGTGATTTTTCCTTGATGTGTGACACTTGTAACTCATCCAAGAGGGGTAACTTTGCCTTCCCAAGTATAAATAATAGTCTTATCTCCCTCATTTCTTCACCATATCTTGAGCTATTTTTATGCTACCAAATTATTACCTCACTTCTTTCATCTTTTCATCTTTCTTTCACTGACTCTTACTCTCTTTTTGGAGAGGAACTTGTAGCAATTAGTTGTTGCAACTTTGTACTTGGTTAATGAAAAAGGCTTTGGAGGACTTTGAAGTAACAAAGATTAGTCTTGGTACTTCCATTTATTTGAGGTGATATTGTTCCTTTGAACATTTTCTTTGAGACATTGAGTATATTTCCTAAGTAAATTAGTTTGCTTGGGTAGGTTTTGCAATAGTGTAGTTGCTTATCTAAGTGGGTTAAATAGTTGATGATATAAATTAGTTTATGCTATTTATCTATTTCACTCAAATTTGCTCCTATATCATGGTTTGCTTCATTAATTGCAGGTTATCTCAAGGGCTTGTAGAGTTGGTTTTGAGCCAGAAGCTATCTTTCATAGCCTTCTTGAACCTCTTATATTTTGTCCTTCTATTTTCTGCTCTTTCACATTCAAATTTTGGTATTGCTAACACTCTAGGATAGGTCATTTTATACATTTACTTTGCTGAAATTTTTATGCAGAATTTTTTTGTGTAAAAACAAAAGTTTTCTTAACATTGTTGTGTGTTTGCAACATTTCCAACAAGCAATACCTTGTTGTTTTTTGCAGGTTATTGCCAGATCAAGTGGAAGTGCTTCCCAAATTCACCCGTAAAACACATAAAGAACCCTCCTCTTGGTTGGGTAACTTTTCCCAACTTCTCTTTCTTCTTTCTAGCATTGTAGTAAGCCCAAAGGGGGTCCCCAAGTGGCTTTCATTCTTGTATTTAATTTTCTGTTCTTGTAAATTGTATTAGTGCCTACAACTTGGTGTGATTTTGGCTAAGCCAACCCCCAAAAATGTAAGGCTATGGTCTCATTTAAATTTCTGCAATTTTTATTTTGTTTGCCCCACTTGTAATTAGGACAAGGTTGTGTGGCTAGGTTGTTTTAGTTTTCTATTTCATTATTTTATTTCCAACCCTCTTTGGCACAAAATAGGAAGACTTGTCTCCACCTTGTGCCGTTGTAAGTGGTTTGTCTAGTTTGTTTCTTTACTTGCAAAGCATTTACATTTTTTTGGTTGCCTACACCTTGGAGTGAAGTTGGCCTAGCCAACCCCTAAAATCATATGGCTAGCTTAGTGATTTACTTCTAATGTGTTTATGTTCAATGGATTAAAATTATCTAGAAGTAGATTTCACACATACTAATGCTAGCTTACGCCCATGGAGGCATAGGATCAATCTCAATGCTTTAAGTCTCTTTTCACTTGCAAGTTTTATTTTTCAAGCATTCATCTTTTACTTTGCAAACAATATGGGCATGTGAATGGTGTAAAGTAGTCTACTATTCATTTCTGAAAATTTTTCAAGTTCTTTACATTCCTTTCAAGCTTTATCTTATGGTTTAAGAACTTCACATTGGCAAACCTGTACATTTCGGTTTTGGTACAAATACACACTTTTTGGCAAGCAATATCTTTCCTTAACACACTTTATAACTTAATTTAACCTAGTCCATAGGCATAAAATCAATTAGACTTAATATGACACCTTCTACTGACCCAAATTTTCCATTTAAATGAGGACTAAAGGAAGCAACATAAGGTGATAGGTCGGGGATGGTCTCGTGGCGCTCATCGTCCTTTCCGAGAGTACTTTTTTTCCCTTGGGTTGACCTGTGGAGCTAGGGTAGGCCTTGTTTCCATACTTCTTGAGCACCCAACAACTACTTGGTACAAGTGGGGGAAGTATTGGAGTTGACACTTAGTTAGGATTCAATCTTCACTTAATAACTTTTTTTTTTGTGTGTCTAACGGAATCAACAACTAGTTGGGTACGTTCTCGCGTTACACATGGCCATGTTATCAAACTGCTACCACTATAACCTCCAGGTGTGCCCATGATGCCCCTTATGCGGCAAACATTGTAAGTCGAGGGGATTTGAACTCGAAACCTCATGGAACTTCATATTCACGGCACTTGCCAATTGAGTTTCCCTCTCGGGGGCTAAAAAATTTGAAGGACATGGGGGTGGGCTTTGATCCACTTATGTGTGCACAGATCATGATACCATTTAATATAGTATCTTTGGATGCAACCACACGTTTGACCACTACCTCAAGGTGCCCCCATGGCTCCAAGTAAATACCTCACGAGAATTGAACCTTGTCCAACGGTGAAAAACTACTCTCTTTCCACCATTGGATCCAACCCCTTTGGGCTTCACTTAATAACTTTTAATCAAATCCTTAATCCAATTTAACCTTGGGACATTTTCATTGGTATATCATTTTTGGTTGGCACTTAACTAATCTTGCAAGCAACTTTTATTTCACATTTACATTTTATGCAAGCTTATCTTATGTGTTGTGGATTGGTAACTAAGTAGTCATAGTTGTGCCCTTGGAGGATTTCCTTTAAGTATTTCATTTTCTATTAAGTGGTGTGTTCATATCTTTGGTTTGGTCCCTCAAGAAGTTGTGCATCCTTTGGAGGCACTTCCTTGTTGGACTTTGTGTAATCTTTTTGCCATTGAAAGCAGTCACAATAGATTTGTGCATCCTTTTGGAAACACTCTATTGTTGATCATGCTAGGCTTGACATGTTGATGAATGTTTTCCATTTAAGCATCTTTCATTTCCTTCACAAGCAAGCAACTCGGTTAGTTTTTGTATCTTTGTAGCTATTTCATCTTTGTATCTTGTGTTTAGTGTAACTCTTAGATATTCTTGTTGTACCTTTTTATCTTATTGTTATTATTGTATCTAATATTGTTGTGAAATAGTTTTAATCTTTGTAGTATTTTGTAACTCTTGTGTAATCAAACTCCCTCAAACTTTAGTTGACCCCTTGCCCAATCTTAGGCACTAGTCTAGTTGTCCTAGGAAAAGGCTTGCTTGTCATTTGAATTGTTGCATATTGCATTGTTTCCTTTGCATCATAGGCTAGATATTTCCCCCAACCTTTTAACTAATTAAAACCAACTCCTAGAATCAAATGTTAATCTCATCTAGTAAGTAGGGTCTAAACCCCTTGGATTCCCTAGGAGTGAGCCTAGACGGAAGAGGTTCAAGTCAAAGTGACAGTGTGGGTTTTGAACCTAGGCATTGTGCCTCCAAGGACACACTAAGTCAGTAGGACTTAGCTCACGTTTACAAGTGTGTATAAGGATGACAAAACGCCCCAGATCAGGGGTGACCCATTACTGAAATATTATGAGAAACAGAGTCTATGGATGGGAGGAACACCAGAGTCTTGCAAGCAGTTGTTGACTTTTCATAAAAGATAAGTTTTCTTTATGTGTTTGTCTAATTAAAGTGTGCTATTTACTTATGCCTATTATTGTTATTTCTTGTATGATGGTTTCATATAGGTAATGGTTGTTGTTATGTATAATTGTTGGAAAAATAACTGAGAGGGGGGGGGGTGAATCATTTATTTATATATAATCTTGAAACTTTTCTTGTTCTTTTCTGAATCTTTCTAGATTATTATTTAATGCGTTGCTAATAAATTAACATGCATAGATATACAATATTTGATCAATCACACAGAATACACAGAGAGACTGATTTCCATGAGGAACCCCATAAAGGGAGAAAACCTCTTCTTATTAGGATGTCAATCAAGCTCCAACTTTCATGTACACCACAGTCTTTGAGAACCAACTCAAATATGAGGCTACAACCTCTGCTGTCAATCAAGCTCCAACTCTCAAATTTCTCTAGCACCAACTAGATGGAAGCACCGAATCCGAGGTTTCTCTAGCACTAACTAGATGGAAGCACCAAATCCCAGTATTCAAGCATCGACTTGAATAACAGAGAACCACATTCCTCCCTAGCATCACCCTACCACCCCGAGTATAAAAATTACTTACTTGAACCATCTCTGATCTGATCGGTTACAAATCGATGTCTCCTCTTGATTCTTCAGCTTCTATACTCTGTGACTTCTGCATATTTATGCTTCTATGCTGCGCTCTTTCTCCTCCTACACACCGCTACATCTATGTTCATATTTTCTTCTGTATTTTATGCTTTATGCTCCTTATCCTCCTGCACACCACTGCATCTCTATTCGACTTTTCTTCTGCATTTTATGCTCTATGCTACTTTTGCATTCTATGTGTTGCACCTCTTATGTACCCTGCAGATCCTACTCAGGGAAACCTTCTATCCACATACACAACAACAAAAAAATTCCTTCCTTTTTTTTTTGCATATATTTATCACGCCAATTCCTCTGCTAGATAATACTCCCAACTCTTCATCTTCTCTGGCGATTATCCTGAGTCTGTTCGTCATCAGTGATCGTTATCTTGATATTCTTTTGTTGTGAGACCCTTCGTCTTCTCTATTATAGTTGAGCTTGATTACAAGTTACATGTGGTCTTCTCTATCAATTACAGGAGGTCCTCGCGAAGATGCTACTTGCGAACTTCACCTGTGCGAATTAGCACCGGGTGCCAGTTTCCTCTCCATGTGACCACTAGCTATGACCACTCGCCAACTAATAAGGTGCTTTGCAACTTCGCACATTGGATATTCTACTTCGAATCACCTTGATTCTCCCAAATCCCAATCTTTAAGGTAGAGCCTAGCAACGCTAGCTCCTTCCCCTATTCTTCATTGTTGTGACCTCTGGTTGTGACCACACACTACTCGAAAAGGTTCTTTGCAACTTCATGAGTTACCTCTCCTCCATTCTTCGAAGCCTGAAATCCTGAACTCTGAATCAAATCAATGGTCCACAACCCTCTGTGATCCGACGATCTAGATCTCCTCTTCACACTTTGGGTCTCCGCGTTTCATGATGTTGAAAGTTAGTCCTCCTCCATTCTTCGAAGTCTGAGCTCCCGAACTCCGAACCAAATCAACGGTCCACAACCCTCTGTGATCCGACAGTCTAGAATTACTTCGTGACTACATACTTCATGATGTCTACGGGCTTCTCGACGGAGTTCTTCTTATTCGCAATTCTGCGAATCTGCTTATCTGCTACCACGTGTCCTTCCCATCCCCAACGGCTAGGATTTCCTTATGATTTCGGACTTTGCGAGTTTTCTCTTCTCCTGTGCACTCTAAAAGAATTAAAGCTTGTGCACTTACTTCTGGATCCAACTACAGTTGGTCCACGTGCTCAGATCTAACGCCTGAGATCTGTTCTCCTCCTCTACGTGCTTGTTCCTCCTATCTAGACTCTGATCCAATGGTACAGATTCTTCATAGTGCTTGATCCGACGACCACTTTCACTCCTCCTCCTGAGCTTACGATTTCTTCTGACTTAGAAGATTTTATAAGTATTCAAAGGTTTCAGCCTCCAAACCTTCTCCCGCGAAACTGATTGAAAGGTCTCGTCTTCTCTTTTCCTCCAGAGCTATGTCTTTATAGAAGAGGAATTCTTTCAGTTTTATCATCATTGCTTTCCTATTTTCCATTGTCGTTTTTGTTCTTTCCATTAATGACAAGCACACTCTTCCTGTAAACATGCTAACAATCTCCCCCTTTGGCATTGATGGCAACCTTAAAAGGCTCCACTATTCTACTTAGACCTCCAACTGTAGCATCCAGAGCACACCTTTTTCTCCCCCTTTGACATCAATGTCAAAGAAAACTAAGAGACTCTGTTCTCCCCCTGACCAGAGATACAATAAGTACTCTCCCCCTGATAAGATATACTATTTTAATGTGATAACAGGGTCACACCCAACATAACAGGGTCACACCCAACTTCTGGCGTAGATACTCAAACTGAGCCTTTGCAAGAAGTTTAGTGAAGATATCAACAATATGATCTTTGGATGGAATATAATGCACAAAAATAACAATGTTGGTTACCTGTTCCCTCAAGAAGTGATACTTGATGGGTATATGCTTGGTCTTGGAGTGAAATACATGATTCTTTGACACACTAATTGCACTAGTATTATCACAATGAATTGGGATCGATGCAATATACTTTACCTCCAAGTCTGCAAGTGTCTGAATCATCCACAATACATGGGTATAGCAAGTGGCAGCTACAATGTATTCATCTTCTGTAGTCGAGAAGGAAATGGAACCTTGTTTCTTGCTCAACCATGCTACAAGATAATCTCATAAGAAGAATGCACCTCCACTCGTGCTTTTCCTTTCATCCATGCAGTTAGCCCAATCAACATCTAAATAGACTGATAATTAAAAATTTTGATTCCTAGGATACCATAGTGTTGGGTATATGTTATATTCTTTGCATGTGTGTGTGTGTGTGGACGCGTCAGGTTCGACAACTGCATCTGACAATCCCTCTAGTAGTGGTCTTTGTGTCGTGTGTCCCAGGCACTTCCTAGGGGGCACCAGGTATGGCCCCCCCTGGTTACGCACAGCATTCGACACTGGGTGGTAGCCCGGGGCAGTGCCCCAAAATTATTTTTTGGGCGGATTTTTCTATTTTTAGCGGATTTTGCTATTTTTAGTGGTTTTCTAAATTAATCCCGGATTAAGGGATTAGGGTTTTGGTATCTACGGAATACCTAAAAACATTGTATATATTGTATGGTGAATGGTGAAATTCGATATAATGAAATAAGAAAGGTTTTTCTTGATTGAGGGTTTCCGATATAAATCTCTATGTACTATGTGAATGAGCCATTGATTAATTTATGTTTTTCTTAAGAATCTATATGCATTGCTTTACTTCACATGTTTAAAACTTACACATAGGCCATAGTTCATTTTTCCTTTCAAGTATATGAATATTCTTTTCACAACCATCAAATGACTTTGTTTAGGTGCAGACTGATACCTTCCTACCATTCCAACAACATGCATTATGTTTGGATGAGATGTTGTGATGTACAACAGACTACCTATCATAGACCTATATGAACTCTGATCAACATTAGGTGAGTCATAATCCTTTCTTATCTTGCATCCAGTGACCATAGGTGTGCTCACAAGTGAAGAGTCTTCCATTTGAAACTTTTTCAACATTTCTTTTAGATATTTCTCCTAAGAAAGAAATATTCCTTTAGACCTCTAAGTAATTTGTAGACCAAGAAAAAATGACAGTTCCCCTATCATAGACATTTCAAATTCATACTGCATGGAAGAAGAAAACCATTGTACCAATGAAGCATTATTACTTCCGAAGATGATGTGATCTACATAGACCAACACAATGAGCAAGTCATTATCCTCTGTTTTGATATATAGATTGCATTCAACTGTTCCTCTCTTGAACCCTTTGTCTTGAATATACTTATCCAGTCTATAATACCAGGCACGAGGAGCTTGTTTCAACCCATACAAGGATTTATTCAGCTTGCAGACAAAGTCAGGGTTATTTGGCAGTTGGAAACTCTCTGGTTGTTCCATATAGACTTCTTCTTTTAGATCTCCATATAGAAAAGCTGACTTGAAATCCATTTGATAGAATTTAAACTTCTTATGACAATCATAGGCAAGAAACATTCTAATAGTTTCTAATCTTGCTACGGGCACAAATGTTTCATCAAAATCCAGTCCTTCTATTTGAGCATATTCTTTGCAGACCAATCTAGCCTTATTTATTACAATATTTCCTTGCTCATTCATCTTACTTTTGTAGACCCATTTGGATCCTATTACATTTTTATTTGTTGGCCTAGGAACAAGTTCCCAAGTATCATTCTTTTCAATTTGATCCAGTTCCTCATTCATTGATTTTAATCAATTTACATCTTTATTGGCTTCATTAAAGTTCTCAAGTTCCACCATAGATATGAAGGCTATATGTTATTGCTCGGTGTCTTTGATTATTCTTCTCTTGGTTTGCACATCTTTGTCTTTCTCACCAATTATCTGGCTTGCAGGATGATTCTTTTGAGTAATTCTGGAGGAAGGATTTGATGTTGATTGTTGTCTTGACTCTTCTTATCTGGGTGTCTCTTCTCCACTTGATTCATCATCTTCTTGTGACTCTGATATTTGGTGTTATTCATTTCCATTATTCTCATCATATTCTTCATCTGACTCTCTATTGATCTTTTACAGGAGCTTCTTCATCAATTCGAACATCAATACAGTCTACTAATTTATGCATTCTTTTGTTAAAGCATCTGTATCCTTTATTGTTCATTGCATATCCTAAGAAGATACCTTCATCAACTCTACCATGAAATTTTCCCATATGATCATCATTATTTTTTATGTAGCATTTACCAAACCACAACTCATATGGATTTTTATCATTGTTAGGCCTTAGATGCGCTCTGTTTAGAATTTGAACAACCATGTGAACAACCTCCACCTAGAAGGCTTGTGAAATGTCCCTTTCACTCATCATAACCCTTGCCATCTACTGAACTGATCTATTTTGGCGTTCTACAACTCCATTTTGTTGAGGAGTACCTAGAATAGTATATTCTCTTTTAATTCCATGTCTGTCACAAAATTCTTTGAAATCTCTTGACATCAATTATTCTCCCCTGTCTGAGCAAATTTCCTTTAACTTCCTTGCTGTCTGATTCTCATCTAACACCTTAAACGTTTTGAACTTCTCAAATGCATTAGATTTTTCTCTCAGAAAGGCAATGCACGTAAGTCTGGAGAAGTCATCAATGACCAACATAAAGTAACATTCTCCTCCAGTTCCTTCCTTTCACAATGGTCCACAAAAATCCATATGAATAATTTGAAGTGGCTTCTGTGAAGATGTGAAACTCTTCAATTTGAATTGAGCATGAGTCAGCTTCCCCATTTAACAAGATTCACATACAAAGTTATGAGGCTTAGATATTCTCGGAAGATATTTCACAAGACCTTCATTATTCATCTTAACAATATGATCAAAATTTAGGTGTCCAAGCCTTCTGTGCCATAACCAACTTTCATCAAATTTTATTAAATGACATTCCTCCCTATATTCCTTCAGAACATAGACATTGTTTTAATTTATAACCCCTTTTGCAATTATCTCTCTTGTGTTCACTATTTTTATTTTACAATCTTTGGCAATGAAAGTGTGTTCACATCCTCTATCACACACATGACTGACACTAAGAAGATTATGCTTTAATCCATCAACAATTAATACATCTTAAGCTTTGCATATTCCATTACTTAAACTTACTAGACCTTTACCTCTGATCTTTTCTGGAGCATCATTTCCAAAAGTCACATTTCCTGATTTACTTTGTTTGAGTGATAGGAACTTACTTTTGTCACCTGTCATATGACTGGAGCATCCACTGTCAATATACCAGGGGTTCTTTTATCTCTGAGCTCACAACACTAATCCATACTTGTTATCTTCTTCCAAACCTTGACGTTTTCATCTCTTTGATTTGAATATGGCTTATAGTCCTTTAGGGGACAGTCTGTAGATTTATGTCCATAATTATGGTAGATGTAACATTCTGGTTCATTGAATAAAGGATCATAACGAATGTTATGCTTAATCCACGTATTTTTCCTAGCCATCATTTGATTTGCAGTCTGTGGTTGTTTGTTACTTGCCTGTCTCATTCTTTGTTGTGGCAGATATTTATTCCTTGGGTGTCTTGATTTCTCATGTCTAAATCTTAAAGAACAATTTACAGCTTTGTGTCCAAAGTTGGAACAGTAAAAACAATATCCATAGAAAAAGACTTTGTATCTGGAAAATGGTTGTCTTCTTTGAGTAGGTTGATTTCTTCCATGCTGATGATTTCCTTGAGAAGAGGGTGTATTATTTCTTTGTTCTACAGATTCAGTCCCGGTACCTTTTTCTTCACTCCTCCTTGCCGACTGATTATCTTCCTTTGTTTCTGCAAGTTTGTTGTTGTCAATGGTTGTAGATTTGACAAAATTGATGGATTCTTTGTTGCTTGGCTGACCACTACTTGATCCCTCTTCATAACCCAAACTAGTTTTCAACTTTGGATTCCTTTGCTAATTCAGAATGGTGGCTAATCCTTTTGAGGCTTTAATACTTGTCAGATTCTGATGATATAAGGCCTGAAATTTCTCTAGATCTTTTCTGACAAACACTACTTCAGCTTCCAATTTTTCACCTTTTGTTTTGTCTTCCTTCAATTGTTGTTTGAGGATGTCTTCAATATTCTTAGCTTATTCTAACTTAACCTTCAAAAAAAAAAATTCTTCAGATGGTTCGTTGCATGTTTTCTCATACCTGAGAAGTAACTGTTTTTGTTTTCTTTTATTTTCTCTGAGTCTATCAATCTCTTCCATGGCACTGACAAGTTCTCCTTCAAGATCCACTACTGTTTCACAATCAACGAACTCACTTCCTATATCTTCAATGTTTGGGTCTTCTAAAGCTATTAGCATGAGATCATTTATTTTACTTTCAATAGAAGAGTCACTGTTTTCATCATCTGAAGGATCGTCATCATTGTTTACATAAAGGCTTTTCTTCTTAAAATTATTCTCTTTATAGACCTTTTTGTGTTTGTGCTTCTCTTCATCGTCATATGTCTGATCCTTTATTTTGTGAGGACACTTAGATGCAAAATGACCTATCTTACCGCAATTGAAACATTTGAAGGGCAGTTTACCTTTGTATTTTCCTAATCCTTTCGTCAGTCTTCTCACAAAATTTGCTTCAATCTCATCTATATCAAAGTCTGTGTTTTTCTCTGCTTTAAAGGATGCCTCTCTTGTAGTAGATTTACCTTTGGTGATTCTCATTTCATAAGAAGTTAGGGTTCCAAGAAATTGATCTAATGTCAACATTTTAAGATCAGTTATTTCCTCTATAGCAGATACCTTTGACTTAAATCTATCAGGAAGAGATCTTAATATTTTCTAGACTAGAAACGATTCATCTATCATTTCACCTAGACCTTTCATAGTGTTGACAAGTTCTTCTATACGTAAGAAGTACTTACTAATAGTTTCATCTTCATCCATCTTTAACTACTCAAATTTCAGTCTGTGAGTCTGAAGTTTTGCTTCTTTAACCTTTTCATTACCTTCATAACTACTTATCAGCTTGTCCCACATAACTTTTGTTGAATCACAGTGCATGACTTTGACAAACTCGGCTTCTGCAAGTCCACTGAGGATGGAATTCATTGCTTTTGCATTAAAGCTAAACTCTAGCTTATCATATTTTGAGGCAAAGACTACAGGCTTCACATATCCAGTTTCAACGACATCCCAAACATCAACACCCAAAGACATTAAATATGTTCTCATCCTGATTTTCCAGAAGGAAATTTTTTTCCCATCAAACAGAGGGGATCTATTAGTTGAAATTACTTCATGACTAGTCATGTTCAATCTTATGGATCTACCTTTGAACAAAGGCACCGGATATGATACCAATTGTTGGAAAAATAACTGAGAGGGGGAAGGGGGGGGAGGGGGTGAATCAGTTATTTATATATAATCTTGAAACTTTTCTTTTCTTTTCTGAATCTTTCTAGATTATTACTTAATGTGTTGCTAATAACTTAACATGCATAGATATACAATATTTGATAAATCATACAAAATACACATCGAGACTATTTTTCATGAGGAAACCCATAAAGGGAGAAAACCTCTTCTTATTAGGATGTCAATCAAGCTCCAACTTTCATGTACACCATAGTCTTTGAGCACCAACTCAAATATGAGGCTACAACCTTTGATAGCAAGCTACAACTTGTTGAGAGCACCAACTCTCAGATTTCTCTAGCACCAACTAGATGGAAGCATCGACTCCCAGGTTTCTCTAGCACTAACTAGATGGAAGCACCAACTTCCAATATTCAAGCACCGACTTGAATAACAAAGGACCACAATCCTCCATAGCACCACCCTACCTCCCTGAGTATAAAACTTACTTAATTGATCTGTCTCTGATCTGATCTATTACATCTTGATGTCTCCTTTGCCTTCTTCAACTTCTATGCTATGTGACTTCTACATATTTCTTCTCCTATGTTGCGCTCTTTCTCCTCCTACGCACCACTGCATCTCTGTTCATATTTTATTCTGCATTTTATGCTCTATGATCCTACTCCTCCTGCACCACTACATCTGTGTTCAACCTTTATTCTGCATTTTATGATCTATGCTACTTCTACATTCTATGAGTTGGGCCTCTTCTATACCATGTAGATCCTACTCAGGGCAACCTTCTACTCGCATGCACAACAACAAAAAAATGCCTTCCTTTTCTATTCTGCATATATTTATCACGCTAATGCCTCTGCCAGATAATACTCCCAACTCCTCGTCTTCTATGGCAGTTATCCTGAGTCTGTTCGTCATCAATGGTCGTTATCTTGAGATTCTTTTGTTGTGTGATCCTTCGTGTTCTCTGTTATAGTTGAGCTTGTCTGACAGTTACAGGAGGTCTTCTCTGTCAATTACAGGAGGTCCTCCCGAAGAGTCTCCTTGCGAACTTCACCCATGTGAATTAGCACCGGGTGCCAGTTTCCTCTCCACGTGACCACTGGCTGTGACGACTCACCAACTAAGAAGGCGCTTTGTGACTTCGCACATTGAATATTCTGCTACAATTCACCTCGATTCTCCCAACTCCAGATCTTCGAGGTAGAGCCTAACGACGCTAGCTCCTTCCCCTATTCTTCACTGCTATGACCTATGGCTGTGACCACATGCTAATCAAAAAGGCACTTCACGACTTCGTGTTTCGCAATCTCGCGAGTTACCTCTCCTCCATTCTTCGAAGTCCGAACTCTCGAACTCTGAATTAGATTAATAGTCCACAACCCTCTATGATCCAATGTCTAGATCTCCTCGTCGCACTTCAGGTCCTCGCATTTCACGATGTCGAAAGTCAGTCTTCCTCCATTCTTCGAAGTATGAAATCTCGAACTCCAAACCATATCAATGGTCCACAACCCTCTATGATCCGATAGTCTAGAATTACTTTGCAACTATGTGCTTCAGGATGTCTGCAGGCTGCTCGATGCATTTCTTTCAATTCGTGAGTCTGTGAATATATTTATCTGCTGCCATGTGTCCTTCCTAGCTACAATGGCTAGGATTTCCTCACAATTTCGTAATTCGTGAGTTTTCGCTTCTCCTGCGCACTATAAAATAATTAAAGCTCGTGCACTTACCTCTGGATCCAATGACGATTAGTCCACGTGCTCAGATCTAATGCCTGAGATCTGTTCTCCTCCTCTGCATGCTCATTCCTCTTGTCTAGACTCTGATCCAATGGTCCAGATTCTTCACAGTGCTTGATCCGACGACCACTATCACTCCTTGACCCAGGGGATCAAATTTTGCTCAAAATTCAAAGTGCTCAAAATCTCTTCAAATCGAATAGGAGTGTAGGTCTCATCTTCATGAACCCAACGCAACTTGTTTGGGTTCAAACGGACGTTGGATGAGAGAGATATCACATTCTTGTTGATTGTACAGTCCGTACGGATGTTGATGTGGCAGGTCGTACGACACGTGGTAGGGTCGTATGACACATGGCAGGTGTTGGTTGGCAGGATTGTGGATGAGTTGGCATTTGACACGTGTCATTGATGGAAAATGAAATGATGACACGTGGCCCACTCAGTGGCCGCCACGTGTCACCCTGGCATTGGTTTAAAATTATGTTGTTGGCTGGATTCGAACCCGCGAACTCCGGGCAGGGGTAATTCTTTGGGAAGGGCCGCCCAACCGACGGGCCACCATTTGGTTCTTATAATATATATGGCAAACATTTTATTAAATTGAAATGTATTGTATGTTGGGGCATGGACCGGGTCAGGGCTTAGCCCCAACCCCGGGTCCTATGTGTATACAATGTAACCACCATTACCATATGCACGCCCTCCAACCATTTATCGTATAGACTTTTCATATGAGCCGCTGGTCCTATGTGTATACGATGTGACCACGGGTGCGCCTTTTCTGACCGTTTAAAACTTTGGCCCTTTATATATATTCGTGTGGTCGTATGGCGCTTCATATGCCCACGAGCCTTAGACGGTTAAGGGCCAGCGTGTAACCGTTCTACAGTTTGTGATGGTTGTGTAGTTGCACCCGGTGCTGAGTTTTAACACATAAAAGCATGTGGGGCCTAGGTTGAGGCAACAAGGGTGCATTTTGGCGATCCAGAGACAACAAGTTTGAAGGGGAACTTCCAGGAAGCCTATCTTCTTCAATTTTTGGCCAAACGAGGTGCTGAAAAAGCCCAGCTAGGGGTTTTTGGACGTTCTGAATCCATTGGAGCCATCTATTTGGAATTTTGAGCATTGTAAAGCACATATTTGAGCACTTTGAGAAAATAATACAAAATATCCATTGGAAGTTGGTCCAGGAGATGTAGCCCAAGAGAGGGGTGAACTCCTTTATCATTTGTTGTGTTATGTGTTTTCTGTTCACTATTTATTGTTGTTGTTTATATGCATCTTGGATGAGTAATTTATATAAAAATTGTGTTGCAAAATTGATCCATTTTCATTTTAACATATGAATTAAATCTTGCAAATAATTTCAAGAATACAAGTCTTCTTCATTTTTAGATCAAGTTGGTATCAGAGCATAGGTTTTTGAAGACTTGATTATTTGCAAGTGTTTTGTTTTCTGATGCTCACAAGGTTGAAACTCACAAGAGGAGAAGGTCAACTTATAGAGCCACTTCTCATCCTTCAAAAAGGAAGATTATATCATCACCGCAAGTTTCAAGGAGGCATTCACCAAGTATGGCTCATGAAGAGAGTCATGAATATATTCCTATAGAAGATGAAAATCTCAGAAAGGCTATCATGGAAATGAGAGAAATGATGAAACTATTGATGGAAAGGAATACAAAGTTGCAAGGTAAAGGCTCCAACCCTTCAAATCACAAGGGAGACAGTGGTGATAAAACTCCAAATGGAAATGGAGGGAATGGTGCTTCTCCACCACCCTCACCTCCATCTTCTTCTTCTTCTACCAGTTTAAGACCTCTTCCAAATTCTCCAAGCGGACATGGTAAAAATCCTTCACAAATTCCTTTGTTAAAGCTTGATATTAAATTCGAATTGCCAATGTAGAATGGAGAAGTAAATACTAAGAAATTAGATAATTGGATTTGTCAGATTGAGGTGTATTGTAGGATACAAAAAAATCAAGATGATGAAACTAAGATTCATCTTGCTTCTTTAAGATTGGATAGTGCAACACTCATTTGGTGGTAAGCCAAGACTCAAGAGGACATGAAGAAAAATGGTAAAAATTTAACCTCTTGGAATGATTTTACTGTTGCAATTAAAAGACAATTTTACCCATTGGCGTATATGCAAAAAGCTACTATGGATTGGCAAAATTTTAGACAAGCTAAAGGACAAAATGTGCAAAGCTTTACTCAAGAATTTAGGAGAAGAGCTTTGGTTTTGGGAGTAGATTTGTCTTCTCAAGAAACTTTACTCAAATACAT
>ML816626.1:48678-62849 GCA_009831015.1 Picea engelmannii
CACTTGGTAATAAGGTATAAGAAGGGCATTTATAACAAAGTTGTTGATATTCTTTCAAGGCCTATTATTAGTGCTTCAGTTATTCTTAAGCATAGTCCTATCATGCATAAGAGTTATGTTGAGCAATATGCTTTAGATATTGATTTTAAAGAAGTATATGAGACTTTGTGTCATTCTAACCATGTTGAGGAATTGGATTACCATGTGCATGATAATATTTTGTATCATCTTGGCAAGCGATGTATTCCACAGGGTGAAAGAATCAACATAATAAGAGAAGCCCATTCTTCTCTTATTGTTGGTCACTTTGGTGTAGGCAAGATAGTGGCTAATTTGCAAAGGTACTGCTATTGGCCTAAAATGAATGAAAGTGTTTCAAGATATGTTCGAGGATGTTCGTTATGTGCCACAAGCAAACCTAGAGATCGAAAGTTGGGTTTATATACTCCACTTCTGGTTCCTTCTCGTCCTTGGGAAAGTATTTCTATGGACTTTGTAGGAGGTCTACCTATGTCTAAACGAAATCATGATTATCTTTATGTTGTGGTTGATTGATTTAGAAAAATGTGTATTTTGATGCCTTATAAGAAGCAGGTTATAGCTGAGAAAATGGCACAAATGTTCTTTCAAAATGTTTGGGTGCATTTTGGATTGCCTAAATCCATTATTTCTGATCGGGATTCTCGATTTATTGGAATTTTTTGGTCGAGTTTATGGGCACTCATGGACACAAAACTGAAAAAGAGCACATATTTTCATTCGCAAACCGATGGTTAGACATAAGTGGTAAATAGAACAGTGGTGCATCTTCTTCGTGGTTATTGCAGCAAGCATCCTAAACTTTGGGATGAGCATTTACACTACATTCAACATGCTTACAATTGAGCTAAGCACTCTTCAACTCAAACGTCGCCATGGTGGGAAGACCTAAGGAATGTGAAAGGAGTCCATGAGAGGGACTTGTCATGGAAACAGTTCGAGAAATACTTCAGAAAGCAATATCTGTCAGAAAAATACATGGATGGGAAAACCAAGGAATTCTATGAACTTTGGCTGGGACAACTCACCATAGAGTAGTTTGTTAATAAACTCCTTGAAGTACTGAGGTATGTACCCTACATAAAAGATGAAAAAACAAAAATGTAGCAGTTCATTAGTGGGTTACCTCAGGCCTACCGGGACAGGATTGAGTTCGATGAACCAAGGACCTTAGAAGAGGTTATCTGGAAGGCGAGGTATTGTTATGAACAAATGGAGAGCAAGACAAGACCCCATGAGGCCTGGAAGAAAATGAATAGTCTGGGATTCCAAAAGAAAAGGTTTAACTCCTCAAGAGTTAAGAACTATGGAAAAGATTCTAGGGGAAGCATTCCAGCTAGAAGTGTATACCAGCAAAATTTCCCCTCTCAAAGTGGAAATAAACCTTTTCAGATAGCCCCAAAAAACACCGATAACCTAAATAAGGAGCCCTTAAAATGTTGGGGTTGTGGAGAAAATCATAAATTGAGGGACTTCCCACATAGAAAACAAAACAGTAAGGGGATATACAATATGCAAGAAGCTACCACCATCAATAATGTGGCTAGGACCATGCCACAAATCTATGCATCCCTGGACAATAATCAAGATGACCATCAAGCTTCAATAGTGGAGTTGGAAGGTATGATCGCCAACCATCCAATTTCTATTTTAATTGAACTAGGTTTTAATTTGAGTTACGTAGCCCCTTAGACTGTCAATAAGTGTAAACTGTAACCAACCAAACATGTTAAACTATGGCTGGTACAACTAGCCACTGGGACCAAAAGAAAGGTGGCAGAGGCTCTACCAACCTGCCAATTCTTCATGGGTGGATTACCCACCCAAGTGACCCTTAATATACTTCCCTTGGGATCTTATGACTTGTTGATTGGTATGGACTGGTCGACTACTCATAAAACTAAAATGGATTGTTACCATAAAACTTTAGAATGTGTAAATGAAGATGGGAGAAAGATGGCCCTCCAAGGGATTCAGAAGCTTGTCTCAGTGAGACAAATTTTGGCCCTTCAAATGAAGAAGTATTGCAAAAAAGGGTGTTCCTTATATGCAATACATGTGTTGGACTTCATTGAAAATGTCAAACTAAACCTAAAGGACCACCCCATATTAAGAGAATACAAGGACGTGTTCCCAAATGAAGTACATGGTCTACCTCCGGAAGCGGTATTGACTTCTCAATAGAACTTACACCAGGAGCGGTACCAACATCTAGAACGCCATACAAAATGAGCATGCCAGAGCTTGTTGAACTCAAGCTACAACTAAAAGAGATGATGGACAAAGGCTACATCTGACCCAGTGTATCTCTGTGGGGAGTTCCCATCCTGTTTGTGAAAAAGAAAGATGGCACACTCTGACTGTGCATAGATTACAGACAACTCAATAAGGCAACCATAAAGAACAAGTACCCCTTACCAAGAATTGATGACCTGTTCGACCAATTGGGAGGTGCATCCATCTTATCAAAGATTGACCTAAGATATGGCTACCATCAAGTTCGGATTAAGGCTGAAGATATCCGCAAAACAACCTTCAGAATGAGGTATGGTCACTATGAATTTGTGGTGGTGCCATTTGGGTTAACCAATGCCCCCACCACTTTTATGTTCTTGATGAACAATGTACTCAGTAAATTTCTAGACAAATGTGTATTGGTTTTCATTGATGATATCCTAATCTACTCCAAGAACAGGGAGGAGCACGAATAACATCTTAGACTCGTACTTCAAGTACTGAGGGAGCATCAGCTCTACGCTAAGTTTAGCAAGTGTGATTTCTTTCAGAAGCAAGTCCACTAATTAGGCCATGTCATATCTAAGGAAGGGGTGGCAGTAGACCCTAACAAGATCAGATCCATTATGGAATGGCCTACACCGAAATATGTATATGATATTAGGTCCTTTATGGGCTTAGCGGGATACTATAGAAGATTCATAAAAGGGTTTTCCAAGATTGGTTGTCCAATCACTTCCCTTCAGAAGAATGGAGCTAAATTAGTTTGGACATCAAAATGTGAAGAAATATTTTAGGAACTAAAATACCTCCTGACCCATGCACTTGTGATAAAGATTGCAGACCCGGATGATGATTTCCTCGTGTGTACAGATGCTTGCAAGGAAGGACTCGGAGGAGTCCTAATGCAAGAAGGACGTGTAATATGCTATACATCCCAAAAATTAAATGAGCATGAGATCAATTATGTGACCCATGACCTAGAGTTGGCCGCCATAGTACACACCTTGAAAATGTGGAGACACTACCTCCTGGGTAGAAGATTTGTGCTTATGACAGATCATTGTAGATTGAGACACCTGTTTGATCAACCAAAACTCAATGCCATGCAAGCGAGGTGGATGCATCTCCTAAGTTAATTTTATTTTTAAATCAAACATATAAAAGGAAAGGAAAATAGGGTGGTTGATTCCCTTAGCAGAAGTATAAAAACAATTCATCTAGCAGTAATAAGCACCTGCGAAACGGATGTCAGGGAGAGAATCAGAAATGCACAAGAGACAGATGCATTCTTTAAGATCGTGACATCATAACTAAGGCAAGATCCTACGGGGCTGAAGTATGAAGGATACCAAATGCTCAAGGAAGGGTTGTTGACTTACAGAAACAAATTATACATTCCAAACTGTGGCGACTTGAAGAGGTTCATAATGGATGAGATGCATAAGAGACCATATACTGGTCACCCAGGATATCAAAAGATGATCATGGCCACTAGGAAACAATTCTATTGACCTAGGTTAAACAAATACATAGCTAACTACTTAGCTAAGTGCCTAGAATGCCAGCAAGTTAAGGCAGAGCACTGGCATCTAGCCCGATTGTTACAGCCCCTACCGATTCCAAAATGGAAATGGGAAACCATCTCCATGGATTTCATCACCGGATTACCAAAGTCAACCAAGAAAAATGATGCCATTATGGTCATGGTAGACAAACTGAGTAAGTCTTCCCATTTCATCCCTGTTAAGGCAACTTGCAAGGCAATAGATATTGCCAACATCTTCATGAAAGAAATATTCAAACTACATGGCATGCCCAAGGAAATTATATCTGACAGAGATACCAAATTCACTTCAAACTTTTGGAAATCCATAATGGTTGGTTTCGAGACTAAATTTTTGTTCAGCATAGCCTATCACCCTCAAACTGATGGACAAGCAGAAAGAGTAAACCAAATAATGGAGGACATACTAAGAATGCATGTAATGCATCAGCCTAAGAAGTGGGAAGACTACCCACAATTGGTAGAGTTTGCCTACAACAACAGTTATCAAGAATCCTTAAAGATGAGCCCCTTTGAAGCCCTCTATGGTAGACGGTGCAAGATCCCAATCAGCTGGAGTAATCCAATGGAGAAAATTATAATCAAACCCAACATGCTGAAAGAAATGGAACAGCAAGTAGTACAGATAAGGCCAAATCCGAAAATTGCTTAGGACCGACAGAATATTTACGTCGACATAAAGAGAACCCTTAGATAATTCAAAGTTGGAGACCATGTTTATCTCAAAGTTAGACCCTAGAAGTGTTCCCTGAGTATGGGAGCATGTGCCAAGTTGGCACCTCGGTATTGTGGACCCTTTGAAGTCCTAGATAGAGTGGGACCTGTAGCCTATAGGCTAGTGCTTCCTCCCACTGTAAAGGCACATAATGTTTTTCATGTTTCATTATTGAAGAAATATGTACATGATGGTAATCATATAATTGACTGCTCTATGATCCAGGTGGAACTGGAGGAAGAATTCCTGCCAAAACCCCAATGCATACTAGACAGGAAGGAAACAACACTTGGGAACCGAACCATTGCACAGGTCAAGGTGCAATGGAAACACTTTGGCACATATGAGGCTACATGGGAAATGGAAGATGCCACGAGGCAGGCATTTGCGATTTTGTTTGATCCGGTACATATATATCGTATTGGTATCTAGAACATCGAGGATGATGATTTCATTAAGGGGGTGGGAACTGTAACACCCTGTTTCTCCCAATCTGTAAATATAACTTTATTGACCAGAAACTATGGCAAACTCAAATTGTGACTGTTTAATTTGGTGGACCTTTGTATAAAGGCCCATGAATGTAAATCCTGTTATTTTGTTGGATAATGGAAACAAGTTTCATGAATGCTAAGAGAGGGGATGTGCTAAGAAAGAAAGGACACGATTGCTAATGAAAAAGGTGGTGGAGGGAAACCAGAACGGTTGCGATAACCTACACCGAACCAGTATCATACTGGAGTTAATGTTGCTCAAGATCAGAACAACCCTCTGCCCAAAATTGAATTCCCGTCAAGTTGGTAGGTGGGAAGGGCCTCCTCAAGAGTTAATGAGGGATGGGGCAGACTACCCATCAGATGGCTTCCAGACCTGACCACGGACGGGGGGATTCGAGCCACACACAACCTTGTCGAGGGAGGCAAGAAAGGAAGCATGGTGGATAGAAGGGCATCCGGGGGAGAAGAGTGCAAGGACAAGAGCATAAACTCTCCGGTATGAGGAAGGATTGAAAGGAAAAACATTGTGTTATGATCACGGGGGATAGAGACAGAGCCAGGAGAAGGAGAGTAACCTTCATCCTCATCTATTCCTGTATTGGGAGAAGGAGAGTAACCTTCATCCCTAAATTTCGTTGAGCTAGAAGTAAGAGATTTAATCTCAAATCATCATGGCCTAAGCTCGGGGGTGACCAGTGATAATCCGTTGGGAGTGACTGAGCCTATGGTTGGGTGGAAATGAGCACCCCTCTCAGTAGTCGCGTCATGCCTGGTGTTTCTAATAAGTGTTTTATGAACCAGAATCTATGAACCAAGCAGTCTCATCATCGATTTCAACAGACAATGCAGCTTCAGAAATAAACAATTTAAGATTTTTAAATCCATCATTAACTGAAGTGTCTCTATTCACGAAATTTCCATTATGCCTTCTATGTCTCTGATTTGATTCATGATTCTTTCTTCTATATAAATCTTTAGCAAGATGTCCCAGTTTTCCACAATAATCACATTCAACATTTCTCTTAACATAAGAATCAAGATGTGTCATACCTTTCTGCTTTGCTTGAAACCAGCCTATGTTCCTATCCCACGGTTTCCAACAGTATGATCTTTTGCCTCTTGCAATTAACGCCAAATCTGAGCCACTTGAATCCAGATCAAAATTCTTCATTCTCTCTTCCTCTTGAAGAAGAATCCCAACCAATTCATCATCAACATTTCTCTTAACATAAGAATCAAGATTAATATAACCTCACACAAAAAAGTGAGACGAAGCTCACAACGCTTGCATTATTCCAAGAGATCAATTACATTTATAGTTTGATCACACTCCTATATAAGAGGATCTCAAACCCAATCTTCATAACAATCAAACCACCTCTAAAAAAATATTCTAAATTTAATTCATTCTAGACGTATCTTCATTATTCTTCTAACACCCCCCTTTAATGAAGAAATAGATTTTCTATCACTCCTAACTCTTTCTTGCATTTTTCAAAGTTCATCTTTCCAAGAGGCTTGGTAAAGATGTTAGCCACATTATCAGTGGTATTACAATAGATCAAGTCAATTTCCTTTGAATGTATCTTTTCTCTTACAAAATGATGTTGAATTTCAATATGTTTGGTTCTGGCATGATAAATTGGGTTGTGTGCCAATTTAATAGAAATTTGATTGTCACATTTGAGAATAGTTAGCCCCATTTGTTTATTTCCAATATCTTCAAGAATTCTCCTTAACCAAACAGCTTCACAAGTAGCATTGCATAGAGCTTTGTACTCAGCTTCAGTTGACGATAAAGAAACAGTTGGTTGTTTCTTACTACTCCACAACACGACTCCTGTACCTATGTTGAATGCATATCATGAAGTTGATTTTTTGTCATCGGGATTTCCATCCCAATCTAAATCAGAGAAACCTGTTAACTCAACATCATAGTCATTAGTATATATAACACCAAAATTAACAATTCCTTTCAGATATCGAAGAACTTTCTTCGCAGCTTTCCAATGACTATCTGAAGGCTTAGCCATGAACTGACTAAGGATGTTGACTGAGTATGCAATGTCTGGCCTTGTAATGGTGAGGTAGTTCAAACTTCCCACCAACTGATGATATAAAGTACCATCTTCCTCTTTAGATCCATCTTCATTGTACAACTTTGCATTATGTTCTAAGGGAGTTGACATAGCTTTACATTCACTCATGTTGAACATTTTAAGAATTTCTTTTGTGTACTTACTTTGAGTGATCAATGTTTTACCAAACTCTCTCCAAACGTCAAGTCCTAGACAGTAATGAAATTCACTGAGGTCTTTCATTTCAAACTCTTGAGATAACTGAATTTTAATCTCTTCAATTAACTTACATGCACTCCTTGTAATAATGAGATCATCCACATATAAAGATATTAAAGCAACATTTCCTTCTTCATCTTTCTTAACATATAGATTAGGATCACTCTTGCTTTTCACAAACCCATTATGATAAAAGAAGGTATCTATATTTACATACCATGATCTCGGTGCCTGTTTCAAACCATATAATGCTTTCTTTAACCTATAGACTAGATGCTCCTGTCCCTACTTGACAAACCTTTCAGGTTGAACCAAATAAACCTCTTCTTTTAAATCACCATTCAGAAAAGAATATTTGACATCTAACTGATGTAACTTCCAATTATGTTTTGTAGCTAAGGAAATTCGTACTCTAATTGTATTCAATTTATCTATTGGTGCAAAAGTATCTTCATAATCAATTCCCTCATTTTTTGAATATCCTTTTGCAACTAATCTTGCCTTATATTTGTCAATACTACCATCTGCTTTAAATTTATATTTATACAACCATTTTCTTCCAATAGGAACTTTGTTTTCAGGTAGCTCAACTAATTCCCATGTTTGATTTTTCATAAGAGAATCATATTCATCATTCATAGAATTTCTCCATACTTCATGTTCTTTAGCTTGATCATGGTTTATAGGTTCTACAACATTCATGACATGATACATCAATGCATAGTCTCTATACCTTATAGGTGGTTGAGTTTGTCGTGATGACCTTCTTGGTCCTTATTTTCATCTCGTCTTCTACTCTATCGTGACTCTTCTCCACTTGATGTATCCTAACTGCTCGAAGTGTCCATACTACTTTCATTTCATTCTTGAACCTGTTCATGTTCTTGTTTAACCATTGCATCTATTTTGACATGTTTATCACTATAATTATGCCAAGCATCTGCATCATTCATTGTATCAAATTTTTCTGCATTCTCATGAAACATCACATCTCTACTTGCAAACAATTTATGTGAACTGGGATTAAACAATTTGTATGTTTTTTTATCAGTGCAATACCCAATAAAAACACACTTGATTGACTTTGCATCAGGTTTTCTTCTCTCATCCTTTGGAATTTGTGCAAAGGCAGTGGATCCAAATACTCTTAAATGAATGACATCAGGTTTATAATCATAAATAATCTCAAAAGGATTTTGGAAATCTAATTTCTTAGTTGGACTACGATTCTTTAAATAAACAGCAATGTTAATGGCTTCTACCCAAAAACCATTAGAAATGTTTTTACCTTGAAGCATACTATGAGCACACTCCACCAATGTTCTATTCCACCTCTTAGAAACACCATTTTGCTGAGTATGAGGTACTGTAAACTGTTGTTGGATCCCATGAAATTTACAATAGCTTTTAAATGTCCCTGATGTATACTCACCACCCTGATCAGATCTGAGAACTTTAATACATTTTCCTGTTGTTTTTCAGTCATAGTTTTGAATTCTTTGAAGTACTCAAATACATCACTTTTACTCCTTATGAAATAGACCCGTGTATATCTAGATCTATCATCAACAAAAGTAAGAAAGTAGGAAGCACCACCAAGTGACCTAGTTTGCATAGGTCTACATACATCAGTATGAATTAATCCAAGAGTGTATGTTTGTATTTTCTCTGTATGAATAGGAAACTCCTCTCTATGTTGTTTACCTAGTGCACATGCTTCACATGAAAACTGATCATTCTTTATAGTAGGAAGACCTTCTACCATAGTTTTTCGTTGTAACAACATCAAATCATTGTAATTTAGGTGTCCATACCTGTGGTTCCATAACTCTTTTGTTGACATTGTTGTGGATGTCAATGCAACATGACGCTTCATTGTCACATCCAATTTATAAAATCCACCAACCCTAGTACCTGTGGAAACAACCCTGTAGTGATTCTGGACATCTTTCACAACACACCGCAACTTACCAAATTCCACTTTTAGATTATTATCAGTGATAGTTGAAACAGATATCAAATTCTTTTTAATACCAAGAACATACATCACATTATGAATATGTCTCAATTTTCCATTAGGTAAGTTCACACTTATTAATCCATAGCCTTGGACCTTATGTGATGTGTTATCTCCTAGTTAAATGTGTGTGCCATCAGTTTTCTCATAATATTCATCATACCATACTTTATTACAAGTCATATGAGTTGATGCACCAGAATCTATGAACCAAGCAGTCTCATCATCGGTTTCAGCAGACAATGCAACTTCAGAAATAAACAATTTAAGATTTTTAAATCCATCATTAACTGAAGTGTCTCTACTCACAAAATTTCCATTATGCCTTCTATGTCTCTGATTTGATTCATGATTCTTTCTTCTATAGCAATATTTAGCAAGATGTCCCGGTTTTCCACAATAATCACATTCAACATTTCTCTTAACATAAGAATTAGGATGTGTCATACCTTTCTTCTTTGTTTGAAACCGGCCTCTGTTCCTGTCCCACGGTTTCCCATGGTATGATCTTTTGCCTCTTGCAATTAATGCCAAATCTGAGCCATTTGAATCCAGATCAAAATTCTTCATTCTCTCTTCCTCTTGAAGAAGAATCCCAGCCAATTCATCAAATGTAAGAGGAATTTTTCTAGATGAGAGTGTTGAAATAAAGACTTTATAGTCTTGGACTAAACCCTTCAAAGCAACAGTTACTAAATCGCTACTAGAAACTTTTTCACCAATGTCACCCAGCTTATCACTTAAATCTTTAATTCTGGAAACAAAATTGCTTATGCTTTCATTGGCTTCCATTTTGATAGATAGTAGCTTAGTTTTTAAAAATAAAATGTGGTTTTCATTAGAGGTTTCAAACAAACCTTTGAGAACATCCCAAGTCTCTTTGGAAGTTTTACAGTCCCTTATATGAGGACTGATGTTGTCCTTTACGGACATGCGCAACAACACTTTCACTTTCATCTCTCGCCTATCCCAATCTGGAATCGAGGCGACAACAGTGGGTTTGGGCTCATCACCTTTGACAATCGTCCATAGGTTGTATGCCTCGAGTATGGTGGTCATCTTAAACTTCCAGTTTACATAGTTTTCGCCATCAAGCTTGGTGGATTCATTTAAATATGAATCAGCGAGAGGGTTTGCCATATTTTACCACAAATAATTCAAAGATTTTTCGTCAAAATAAAAAATAAAAATTGTTGTTGGATTTTATTTTACCTCCCAGCGAATTCCTTCTCAGCAATACATAGGCAACTTCTCTCGCAGCTCCACACAATAATGATTCTTATGAAAACTAATGACAGTGATACCAGGAAATTGCAGCACACAACAGTAATTGAAGAATGGTAGCTCCACAATTTTGTGTAAAGAGACAACGTATATAACTCCCTTACATATACAACGAAGGGGAAGCGTAGGTATTTGGCTCCACTTGCAGTGACAACACCGAGCCAACAAAATTACAAGCAGTGGTGACAGGAGCAGCGTAGGATCCTCCTCTTCACATTGGAAACTATCCTCCTTGGACAAGCAGGATCAGCGCACAACTCACCAATCGTAGGACGTGGCAATCTGGAGCAATTGCAATTCTCAGTTCCATCCCTCACGTTCACATCAGGTTCACCAGCGAACATCTCACAGTAGTGGAAACTCTCTCACACCTGAGCTATTCACACGCAGGCCGCCTATTGTCCTCAAAGACTTTCTTAAAACAAATGACACGGGCATCAACATGTGATCAGTAAATTTTTTTTTTATCCACAGACTCACTACAGCACACATAGTGGCCGAATTATTGTTTCACAATGCAAATCACCCTCTTTTCCAAGACTGCGGTAGTCCTATGCAGCATCACAGGACGCACGCACCTTCTCCAATGGTGGAAATGATTTTTAACACCAACTCACACTCTCTGGACAAATTAGACAGCTCTAATACCAAATCAAAATTAATATAAACCTCACACAAAAAAGTGAGATGAAGCTCACAGTGCTTGCATTATGCAAAGAGATCAATTACATTTATAGCTTGATCACACTCCTATGTAAGCGGATCTCAAACCCAATCTCCGTAACAATCAAACCACCTCTAAAAAAATATTCTAAATTTAATTCATTCTAGACGTATCTTCATTATTCTTCTAACAGGATTGAAAGGCGAAACATTGTGTTTTGATCACAGGGGATAGAAACAGATCCAAGAGAAGGAGAGTAACCTTTGTCCTCATCTATTCTTGTATTGGGAGAAGGAGAGTAACCTTCATCCCTAACTTTTGTTGAGCTAGAAGTAAGAGATTTAATCTCAAAGCATCGTGGCCTAAGCTCAAGGGTGGCCAGTGATAAATTCGTTGGGAGTGACTGAGCCTATGGTTGGGTGAAAACGAGCACTGCTCTCAGTAGTCGCATTGGTGTTTCTAATAAGTGTTTTATGTCTTGTATTTTGAGTTGAATATCATGGATGCATGCTCATGTTTATAAGCTCATAAATGGTTTCTATATATAAGTGATTGCCTTGTTTTTTGATTGGAAATAATGGATGCATGCTTATACTTATATGTCCATAATCAGTTTATGTATAGAATGAATAAGTTTAGAATAAGAGCCAATTCCCTTGAGAGTTGTTCCATCTACTTGTTTTCGCGTTATGTTCTGGTTTAATTTCCCGAAGGCAACTTCCCCGGGGAGTTTCCTCACATTCCAGAGTCAGAGTGAGTTCCTTGAAATGGCTATTGTTACAATAAACCCATGAGTTTACTCTACCCCTGTTCCATAGTTCATAGCCCGGTGAATTAGGAAGGAACTTCATTCAGGTCACCAAGCCTAGGAATAATTACCCAAGAACCCTTTGAAGGATCATGCGATCCGAGTCTGGAAACCCGGTGCCAAAAGGAGTTATCTCTCGAAAGTTTTGGAGTCATGGGAAATTGAAGTCCCGAGAATTTAAATCTCGTCACCTAAGTTCAGAAGGGATAGTGAATACAATTAACAAAAGGGTGGGCCCTCTCGTTTGCTAAAAAAACGAACGAGATTAGTTTTGGGAGTATCCTAGACCCGTTAGGACCCGTAGATCTAGAGGAGAATCATAGATGTTAATGCCTCAACTCCCTCAGTCTTTGCAAGTAGCGATGGAACCAGGGTCATCGATCTAAGTTAGATCTAAACCGTTGGTTCTTTTCACGAAATCGGGGATCACGAGTTGGGAGAACAAGGTTCTTCCTTGGGTCTCAGATCCCCAATGAGTTGGAAGCTGGTTGAATCATAACCGTCCATTATGGAGGACATGTGGAAGAGATCCAGGAGCCACCAGGGTTTTGGTCACTAGGGAAACGGGAGTGAAGACCCCACCAGAATCTCGAAAGGTAGAATGTCGGGATTTGATCCGGGTCGTTGATCAAGTTGAAGATCTGGACCGTAGAAAGGTCATCATATATTTGGGAACTAGGAGTATGGAGTAAGCGACTACCTAAAAATCCCGACATGCGGGATCCTGACACAATCAGGACCGTTGATTGAGGAAGGGTTTGAGCCGTCAGATCTGAAGCATCAGAATTTCAGGAATCAGGAGTTAGGAGAATAGAGGTGATTCACATTGGGAATTCTCGATATGAAAAATCCTGACACGCTTGGAAGTTCTAGCCCCAGGACATAGCCAGAGGTTATATGGCGGAAGTAAAGGGAGGAACTAGCCTGAGCTAAGCCCCTGTCGCAGGTTCGGAACTCGGGAGTTTGAATAACAAGGGGTCGACTTCTTCAAATCATCAATCCACAAAATGTGATGCACCTTTAGGCTTGGCCGATGGTCATAGGTGGTGGTCACGCGGAGAAAGGATACGAGAGGAGCTAAGGGCTCGTTAAGCCCCTTTCAGAGTTCGGGAGTTGGAGAGTCAGGAATGGTTCATACATCGAAGTCCCGAGGTCGTGAAACACGACAAGCTCCAGTAGCGCCATTTGGCATTATCACGTGGTCACGAAGGTGGTCGCATGGAGTAAGGAAAAAGGGGAGTCAAAGAGCTTGTTAACCCCATTTTGGGTTTCAACATTTCAAAGGAAAAGGAGCCAGAGAGAGCTCACACAAAGGAATCTCAAAATGTGACAGTCGAAAGAGTCGTTTGGTAAGACCTATGGTCATAACCAACGATCACATGGAGGAGGATAAGGGAACTGTTAATTAAGGTTGGTTGTCATTGATGTCAACCCTTGAAGAAAGCCCCGTAGCACAAAGGTTTGGGTAATGGACCCAATATTGTTTGATGTAAATATGACTCATTATTGTCTTATCATGGTTCATAATAAGTAAATATGGATGAACTCCAAAGTGGTCCCCTTATGGTGAAATCCCTCATGGGAAGATGCTTTGTGGAGTAAGAGAACCCATGCTTAATTGTGGAATAATGAGATGAAGGACATCGAATTTTTTAGGGAAACTATCCTAGATGTATAGTGCTTTTCATTCCATTTCCGGTGGTATGTAGAACGTCACATAACTCCTCACGGTTAGAGAGTTAGGGTCATGAGAAGTTGGAGACCCCAGGTTTGGGTAATGGACCCAAGTTTGTTTGATGGGTAATGATATGAGTTATGATATACTTTTAGACAATAATATTCTATATGGATATTACATGGCATGCCATTTCTAGTGGTATGTGTAACATCACATAACTCCTCATGGTTTAAGAGTTATGGCCTTACGAAGTTGGAGGACCCTCACATGTCATCTAGAAGCCCCAAAAGGTCAAAGTAGTCAAAGTGGCTTAAGGGATTTTAAAAGGTAAATAATAAAGTGAAGTGATGAGTGTACTATAATTCAAAAT
>ML816626.1:72296-87220 GCA_009831015.1 Picea engelmannii
AACAGGGAGAGCTAGCTTGCGCTAGGCCCAATAGGAATTCGAGGATTATGTCCCTCGAAAAAAGGGGGCAAAAATTTTATTTTGTCGTAGTGGGTGTGTGACACTATTTCACTGGAGTACCTACATACCAGACTATTTCACTAGAGTACCAGACATTTAACACACTAGGTTGGCCCTCTAGCTATCTCGGAGGCACACCCTCCCTGAAGGATCTGCATGAAGCCTCCAAACACACAAACTAGTTGGTTCACCTCAACTACTAAAACACGCTCTCCCTGAAGGATCTGCATACACATCATCCTGATTGGTGCCACATTTTGTGCCTGGGCATGACAATCTATTGTCCACACTATACCATGTTCTTATCTAGAGTCACATTTGTGACACATCATACCCTATCACAAGGGTACGTCTTGTCGAGACACACCAAGCTTGTCCCTAAAGTACTCAAACTTCACCCTTGATAGAGGCTTGGTCAACACATCTACTATCTACTCATCTGTAGCAACATATTGGAGCTTCACTGCTCCCTTTTGCACCATATCTCTGATATAATGGTACCTGATCTTGATATGCTTGGACTTGTCATGAAACACCAGGTTCTCCAACAACTTCACACAACTCTGGTTTTCGCACCAGATACAAGTCACCTCTAACTCGAGATCAAACAATCCTGCAAGCAACTTCCGAGCCACACTGTTTTGCTACTAAACCATGAGATCATAGTTGATCCCAAACTGAAGCAACATCTATATGTACTCTTTTGGTATGCAACACTGTCAGCCCAATCTGAATTAGTATTGCCTTGCAGTCTTATCTCACGATCTGAAACATATATGAGTCCATAGTCATTTGTAACTTTCAAATACCTCATCATGTGTTTTATTGCAATCAAGCGAACACCTCTAGGTTCAACCATATACTGACTCAATGTGTTCACCACAAAACATATAGTTGGCCTTGTGTTCATTAAGTACATCAATGAACCAATCATATATCTATGCATGGTGGCATCCACTATCAGTCCTAGAAGACGTCTCTCTCTCCCATATGAATCTGAGGAGGAATACTTTCTGAATGAAAGTATCTAAGCCATTGAATTTCTCTGAGATTAGGCTCACTCTGAGTCTCCATGCTCCCTCTAAAGCTTGACTCCCTCTAAGTCTATATAATCTTCGAAGCCATCTTCTCCCTCTAAGTGTGATGATTTCCTCTGAAGTCTCCTATGAATGGTACTTGGGAGGATGCTCCTCTCTATTGTATCATGATGGATGAGTCCTTCTGAACTGTAACTCCTTCTGAGATGGTACTTGGTGTGTTCACCTGCCTCACCATTGATGGAGCCATCTGCTCCTTCTCATGATATGGATAATCAATATTATATATATCTTTATATCCTGCAAAGTGTCACGGGACCATGCTGGTCTCTTCCTAGTTACTGCAATGATTCTGAGTAGGCCCTTATGGATCTACTAACTCTTCCCGATGATATGACAAGTGATAAAATGTACTGGAGGGATTTGTTTGGTCATCTTTGGAGCCATCTGCTCCTTACAATAAATCTTCATATGAGATACTATGTATCTCGCAAAAGAACCTTCTTACCAGAAGGTTTTAACTTCATCCTCTTTTTCTTCGGTACATGGATGTATATGGTCATGTATACAACTTATTATGTGGATAGTATGCGGCGACACCAGGCATCCTTGAGTCTTGAAACCCTCGCACACCATCAAGGCATGTGTATCATCTAACCATGTCAAATTTTGACGCATACAGGCACAGTTTAAAAAAAAATCAACTTTGGCACCATTCATTGCTCACCATGTGGCATTGGTGGATGACATTGGTGATGGGCGTGTTGGAAGACATTCCATGACATTTCAAGAGAGTTTCGACAAAGCTTCTATAGATGGGAATGAGGAATGATGAAAACAAGACTGCATGATGAACATTGATGCAAACATGGATGATCTCAAAGATTATGCGAGGACATCAAGAATCCTTGAGTATTGAAACGCTTGCATATCATCACGGCATGTGTCTACTCTAACCATGTCAAATTTCGACGCATACAGTCATAGTTTGAAGAAATTTCAACATTCACCCCATTCACTAGTCATCGTGCGACTTCAATGGATGACATTGGTGATGGGCATGTTGGTCGAAGATGTTCCATGACATTTGGAGAGAGTTTCGACAAATATTATATAGATGGGAATTATGACGAATGATGAAAATGAGACTACATGATAAACATTGATGCAAACATGGATAATCTCAAATATTATGCAAGGACGTCAGGAAATATCATTCAATCTTGAGACTCTTGCATACTGTCAAGGCATGTGTCTAGTCTAACCATGTCAAATTTTTACGCATGCAGGAAAAATTTGAATAAATTTCAACATTAGCCCCATTCACTTCTCATCATACGTCATTGATGGATGACATTGGTGATGGGCATGTTGGAATATTTTCCATTCTGTAGATGTGAATGATGAATGATGACAATGAGACTGGATGATGAACGTTGATGCAAACGTGGATGATCTCAAATATTATGCGGGGAAATCAAGAATCCTTGAGTCTTGAAACCCTTGCATACCATCAAGTCATGTGTCTAGTCTAACCATGTCAAATTTCAACACACACAGGAAAAGTTTGAAGAAATGTCAACATTCGCCCCATTCACTACTCACCATGCGACATCGATGGATGAAATTGGTGATGGGAATGTTGGAAGTTGTTCCATGAAATTTCAAGAGAGTTCTGACAAATCCCTAAATCCCCTAACCACTAAGCCATTGATCCTTAAATCCTTAAGCCATAATCCCTAAACCCTCAACCTTAGTTAATCATTAATCCCTTAACACAAAATCCCTAAATCCCCTAACCCATAAGTCATCGACCCTTAAACACTTAAACCCTAATCCCTAATCCATTAATCCATAAACCCTTATTCTCTAAGAACTTAAACATTAATCCCCTAGCCCATAATCCCTAATCCATTAACCATTAAACTACCTAACCTGTAAGTGTCAAATCCCTTAGCTCTTGACCCTTAATCCCTTAAACCCTAACCCCTAATCCCTTAACACTTAATCCATGTACCCCAAATCTCTAAATCCCATAATCTTCAAAGCCTCTATCCACTTAACCACCAACACCTCAACTAATTAATTATTTAGGCACATCCGACACTAAATATGGTGTTATTCCTAGCGCTATTAGCGCCTACATGTTTTGGTCGAGGAAAAAAACACCAAAAATAGTGCCATCTCGATAAATAGTGCCAACTTTTTCAAAAAATTGGAGAAAAATACACTAAAACAATATTTGGAAGCTAAAAAGGGAGAAAATCAAAGGGATTTGTTGTAGTGTAAGAAATATGATGAATAGAAGATTAGAGTTGTGGCTCTAAATAATTTGTCGTTTTTCCCAATTTGGATTTGCAGGGTAAAAATATTTGTGTAATGTGTGTATGTGCCAATGTATTTTTTTTGTTTTTATTAAGAATTTGTTTGTAATAATTAATTGTACAAGGTGAAAATCTACATTTGGTATCAGAGTTGTTATTGGCTTTAGGGAGACGCCTTTGTGGCTAAGGGTTTGGTTCAGGTTTTTGATAAGCCTTGTTACAATGGGATATTTGCAGTGATTCTTCAGGTGAAAAGAAATGGTGAGCAGTTTGAAAATAGAGATAGAGAAATTTAATGGGAAAAGTTTTGAGTTGTGGAAGCCCAAGATGGAAGATTTGTTGGTGGAAAAAGACCATTGGATTAATGTGGATCCAGGTACTAAACCTACAAGAATGTTATAAATGTTGATATTATCATATTTGTGAGAGGTATTAACCTCCACGTGTAATCTTTGACAAGACTAGAATATTTCGGGAAGCAAGAGAAACCCTAAAATGTTGGATAATAACCCTAGAAGACAAGTCGGTTCAAGAGAATATTTAATATTGAGTTATTAGCCTCCAGAAAGAGAAGTCAGCCCATTCAAGTGATATAGATCAGTATAAATAGAGGGCTCTAGAGCTTATGTTTCACTCTCACTCTCACTCTCACTCTCACTCTCACAACTTCAGAGGGAGTGCAGCTGCAACTGTTGCAACTAGGATTTTAGCTTTTGGTTGGACTTTCTCTTGGTTATGGTTTGGAATTTCTTCTTGGTCTTTGGTTATTCTTTCTTGGTGCACTAGACTTGGAGAAATATGTGCTACCTTCGTTGGCTATTGTTTTGTTTCTAGAATTATTCTATCTGTCAAGGTTAAGGTGCTCAGGGGTGGCCTTTGTGCCTATGGTTGGGTGACAATATTGATATATTGTCTATGGAAAAATGAGCACATCTCTTTATTTCTAACAGTTTATGGGCCCACACTATCTTTATACAGTCTAACCACTAGAAGATAGATTGGGAAGTTATTTGTTAAGCTCGTTATGGCACCAGTTACAGCTGCAACTAGGTTTTTTTTATTATGTAGCTGCAACAAACCCTAACCCTTGTGTTCGGGAACTTATGATGAAATGTTTGACCTAATTCCTTGAAATCCTAGTGCACCCTATCCTAGCGCACCTCTCGGTACTCTCATCTATAAAAAAAACATCAAGTTTGAATCTCTGGTCAAAGTCAAAGTCAAAGTCAAAGTGTGATTGGTCAAAGTCAAAGGTTGACTTCTGGTCAAATTGATTTTGTGTTCAAAGTTGAAAGTTTAGATTTTCTAGCTTGTTATAATCATTGAATATTCTGATTGATTTTCTAATCTCTTCTTATCAAGATGGTATCTTGTTTCAGATTTGAAGACAAGTTTGACAATGCTACAAGGTTTCAAAGGTATGCACCTATATATGCTATCTAAGTTATATCATCTAGCAAAAAATGAGTGTGTTTGCAGAGAAAGTACTAGAGACCTTGTCCACGTTGTAATATTGGATTCATTGCATTCAGAAGAACAAGCAAACCCTCCATAGCAAGTGAGGCTTTAGGTTCCAAGTTTGATTAAATTGTTAAAATTTATATATATCAAGGGTGATAGTTGCTACATTAAAAACTGTGAAAGTCTTTGAAAGATTCTATTATTGCTAGGTGCAATGAATACTTGACTGCATATGAATGCTATCGATATAGATGTTTATTGTACTTATTATCAAGATGAACTAACATCTCCACTAGATAGATATTTCTTTCTTTCTCTTGTTGCTCTTGTTTCAGGCATGTATCCTTGTGAAATATGTTTGATGAACAATCCTTGTTGAAGTTGTCATAGAAGAAGTTTATAAGGATGACACAACTTCCATATGGGAAACAATTAGAATAGATAGAAACAAACTTAAAGAGACTTAGAGGATTCAGACTCGAAGGAATTTAGGAATCAAAAGGAAACCAAAATAGGCTTGTGACACTTTGCAGAAAGCAAAGAGAGATGTAGCAAATAGAAGCATGGACTCTCTCAGATGGAGGGAGTTGATCACATAATTCCAAAAGAAGAGCATGCATATTTCTCATTCAGGCATGAAGTTTGGATTAGGAGGAAGATAATCCCCAACGATATGATCCATTGAAGAAGAATATATAAAGACTATGAAGTATCTATCCATGGTTTTCATTGGAAGTAGAATCCATGATAAGCAACATGTGTTTAGATTGACTCTAGAAGAAGTCTTATTCAAAAAAAAGACTCGAATACCCTTGGTTGTCCATCCACATTTATGTTCCTATGGTAGAAGGAAATATTTGGAGCCTTCAGGAAATGACATGTAATCTATAGAAGATTCCATGGACTCCCACATTGAAGAGAAACATGAGGAAGAACGTGAAGATTCCAAGAAAGAAAGAAAATTTGGAACAACCAATTAAACCAGTTTGAACCCACTAGAAGTAATCAAGAAGAAAGAATGGAAGGAAGTTGTGATGAAGAACAATGTATGTGAGAAATTATCAAAAATACTTAAGAATTGATGGATACAAGGAGAGACTCGAGAATAGAGGGTTCTCCTAGAAGGAGGGAGAATACTATGATGACAACTTGTTCCAGTAACCAGACATGCCTCTACTTGAGCCATTATATCTCTTGCAATATCCATGGGTTGGATTTTACATCAGATGAATGTAAATATTTTTCTTATCAAACAAAGTAACTGAAGAAGAAGCGTATGTAGAGAAACCTCAAGGTTTTGAGGTATACCAGAAAGAGACCCTTGTATGCATATGGAAGAAGACCTTGTATGGATTCAAGAAAACTTGGTGCAGAGCCTCTCATGTATAGAAAAATTGTGGTGAAAACTTCCTATGACAGAGTAAGTATATTGAAATGGTTCTTCAGAAATCCAGGATGATGGATTGCAAATCCATGGAAAACTCCCATGATGATAGATTTGAAGAAGTTGAGAGACTCTAATCTAGTAGACTCGTCTCTGTATCGAAAATTGATTGGCTCGTTAATGTATTTGGAGAATACTCAGCCAGATATTTATTTTGTGGGAAATTTAAGATATGATATACGAATGCATGGGTTTATCGATTCAGATTGGGTAGGGAGTGAGATGACACAATAAGTGCTACTTGGATATGTTTAAGTTTTAGCTTTGCCACGATGTCTTGGGCTAGTAGGAAACAAAAATTTGTTGCACTCAACACTGCAGAAGCAGAGTATATTACAACTTGTGATGCTTTTATGGAAGCAATGTGGCTCTGTAAGTTGGTTTCTGGACTATCTGATCAGGTGCTAGATTCGACCGTGATATATTGTGATGATCAAAGCTATGTGAAGCTTTCAAAGAACCTAGTGTTCCATGATAGGTTGAAGCAAATTGAGATCAAGCATTATATTCACCATGATAAGGTCCAGAGGGGAGAAGTGGTTCTTCAGTATCTCCATAGATGAGAAGATAACATATATTTTGGTAAAAGCCTATGTCCAAGATGAAAAGTTTGTGTACTTAAGGGACAAGTTGGGGCTCATGGAGACAACTTCCTTATTGGAAAAGGAAGTGATTACTCCCAAGTTGGGAGGGAGAACTGATATGTTATTGACTTATGGAAAATCATTTTCCAATTCGGAAAATGGTCCAGGTTGGTCAGTTCCTTTCCAGTCTGGAAAGTGGTTCGATATTTTTTACGGACAATCATTTTTCAGTTTGGAAAATGGTCCAGATCAGACAGTCATTTTTGTAATGAAAATGGTCTGATAGATTGTTGATGTACCATAGACAGTGATTCCCCTTGTGGCCAGTGTGGGGGAATGGTATAGGTTCAAAAATCATGGATGGACATTCATTAGGGTAGACTTATTCTCTCCAGGTTGCACTGTTATTAGTGCCAGAGGAATGGCCTAGTTAGGTGAATGGTCCAAGCTCAGAAATTAGGGACAATTATTCTTCTATGCTTGGGAAGAATAGTTCAGATAGCCCATGGATGATGTTTTACTTTATGAGGATAGATGCTCTTCTATATCTTGCAGATGTGAGTGGAAGAATGGCCCAGATGACTCAGTTTGTATCATGATATTGTTTATGTAGGTTGATTTCAGATGATATGATTTTTGTGGAGATTGTATGTCTCTAGACAATAGTTGTATGCTACTGTGGTGGATGTGATACACTGATAGTGACTATGTTTCACTATTTAGTAGCCATGTGCTACTAGGAGTGGTTGTGTACCACTAGGTAGTATTTGTGTACTACTATGGATAGACATAGTTGTGTTCTATTGTATGGCATTGTTTTGATTTCCATGGAGACTACCACTAGTGTTGGAGATGATCTCCAATAAGATGAATAGTTAGTGTTTTGATGGACAGACATTCTCTAGGCAGAGAATGGTCCAGGTAGGATAAATTATTGGTGGAAAAACATCCTTCCTATGGAGGATGGTCCAAGTTGAAAGATTGTTGGTGGAAAGACATTCTCCCTATGGAGAATGGTCCAGGTTGACATATTTTTGATCTACCATGGACAAATATTCTTCTAGGATGTATTTTCGGATTAGAAGAATGGTTTGTCTTCTTGAGTTCATAGTAGTGACCAGAGTGGAAATATTGGTACAGGAAAAACATTTTCCCTGAGTTCATAGTAGTGAGCAGATTGGAAAGGTTGGTACAGGACAAAAAATTTCCCTGAGTTCATAGGAGTGACAGGAGGGAAAATGGTCTAGGACAGTCATTCTTCTAGGACATATGTTTGGATTACAAGAATAGTCCTTGTATCCCATGACGTGGCTTCCAACATAAATTGGAATAGTTATTCTTCTAGGACATATGTCCGGATTAGAATAATGGTTCTTGTATCACTCTATGGAGTGAGTGACTTATTCAACATCATTCCTGATTACTTAGATGGAGTATGGCTTCGAGAGATGATGTAGTTGATGTTATCAGATAATACTGATAGTGATGATGTTTCTTATGAGTTGATCTACGTGTTCATGAGATAGCATGTGTGGTTATGATGATGCTACCGATTGAATGGTATGTTTGTGCTCAAGACCACTACCTTTAATACCTCCCTAGCTAGGAGAGAATGTGGATATTATGGTAGTTGCGGGAGATATTAACCTCCACATGTAACCTTTGACAAGACTAGAATATTCTGGGAAGCAAGAGAAACCCTAAAACGTTGGATAATAACCCTAGAAGATAAGTTGACTCAAGATACTATTTAATATTGAGTTATTAGCCTCCAGAAAGAGAAGTCAGCTCAGTCAAGTGAGATAGAGCAGTATAAATAGAGGGCGCTAGAGCTCATTTGTCACTCTCACTCTCACAACTACATAAGGACTAGTGGTGCGCAAGTTTGGAGAGGGAGTGTATTTGCATCTGATGCAACTAGGATTTTGGATTTTGGTTGGACTTTCTCTTGGTTATGGTTTGGAATTTTTTCTTGGTCTTTGGTTATTCTTGTTTGGTGCACTAGGCTTGGAGAAATATGTGCTACCCTGGTTGGCTATTATTATGTCTGTCAAGGTTAAGGTTCTCAGGGGTGGCCTTTGTTCCTATGGTTGGGTGAAAATGTTTCTATATTGTCTATGGAAAAATGAGCACATCTCTTTATTTATAACAAGCAGAAGATTGGGAAAAGTTGGATCGGAAGGCGAAGAGAAAAATTTGGTTGTGTCTCTTAGATTCAGTATTATTGAATGTATTGGGGGAAGCTACAACCAAGGATTTATGGAATAAGTTGGGGACTTTTTATCACTCTAAATCCCTAGTAAAAAAAAACTTGCGGAATAAGTTGTATAACATGAAGCTGAAAGATGGAGACTCAGTGAAAGAGCATCTGCATTCCTTCAATACAGTGACAAGTTAGTTATATCTATTGATTTTAATATTTTTGATGAAGATAAGTGTATCATTTTATTGTTCTCTTTACCAAACTCATGGGATAGTCTAGTTGTGTCCATAGGTAGTAATACAACTACCTTAAGTTTCGATTATGTGATATCATCCTTGTCGAAGGAGGAGATGAGGTGGAAGAACATGAAGGATAGAGAACAGATGCATTATTTGCAAGAGGATGCTCCTAGGAAAGAAAAATATCTAAATCCTCAAGTGGGAAGTATAAATCTAAGGGAAGATCTAAATCTCCCAGAAATTTTGTAAAGGTATGTTGGAGATGTGGAAAAGAAGGGCACTACAAGAGGAAATGCAGATCCAAAACTGTTGATAAAGGGAAGAGATTTGAAGATGCTCCTTCTACAAAAGCAAAAACCTCCGCAGAAGGAGGTGACATGTACTTGGATTCTTCAAGCACACATGCGGATCATGAGGAACTCCCAGTTTACTCAGGAACATCCTTTCATATGACTCCCCACAGGGAGTGTTCTGTAAATATCAAAGGTATGATGGAGGTGATTTTTTCCTAGGTGATGACTCGACAGACAAAATAATAGAACAAGGAAAATTCAAGTTGAATCTCATGGATGGAAGGATTAGAACACTCCATGGTGTTCTACACATCCCAGGATTGGCTAGAAATTTCATTTATGTAAGGAAAATAGACGATGCAAGGGTAAAAACAATGTTTGAGAAAGAAACCTGCATGATGGTTCGAGAAGAAATGGTGTTGTTGAAAGGAGTTTGGATTATAACTCTTTATAAGCTGTAGAGAATCATTATTAGTGATGGGTGTAATAGTTCCATTTTTCCTGAGATTAGAGCTAAAGAAGAAAAAACTCCTACAGTCTATGGAGAAAAGGCTATATCATGGCATCAAAGACTAAGGAATATTAGAGAGAAGGGATTTCGACTACTATATGGTAAAGGTATGGTTGAAGGTATGTCTAACTACTCTCTAGATTTTTATTTCTGTGAGCATTGTGTATATGGGAAGAACAATCAGGTAAGATTCCCCTATGGTGAAATGAGTGTAGAAAAAAATTTACAGTTACTGCACAATGATGTGTTTGGACCTATGTCGATTCCATCACTAGAAAAATATGTGTACAATGTCTCATTTATAGATGAAAATGTCTCATTTATAGATGAATTCTTGAGGAATACATGGATATATTTCCTCAGGAATAAATCCAAAGTTTTTGATAGGTTTAAATAGTTTAAGGCTCTTGTGGAGAATCAAACAGAGAACAGAATTAAGGTGTTGAGGACAGACAGATAATGATGGAGATTTCCACGGAAATGAATTCTAAGAATTATGTAAGAAGTGCAGTATAGAATTGAAGAAGACTACTCCATATACACCTCAACAAAATGGAGTTGTAGAAAGGATGAACAAGATTTTGATGGAAAAATCAAGGTGCATGCTCAATGGTGTCAAGTTAGGACAAGAATTATGGGTAGAGGCAATGGGTAGTGCATGTTACTCGATCAATCGATCACCCTCATAAACATTGGATGAAAATACTCCACATGAGGTATGGACTGGTAAGAAACCCTCTCTCACATCTCAAGGTTTTTGGTTGTGATTCCTATGTTCACATTCCAAAGGAAAATTAGAGTAAGCTAGATAAAAATGTTGAAAAGTGTATATTTATTGGGTATAAAGATGGTCGGAAAGGCTATAAGATTTGGAACCCAAAAAATAAGAAGGTAGTGTCTATATGAGATGTGGTCTTTAGAGAAACCAAAGATGTTGTCAAATAGGAAGTCCTACAAAGGAAGGAAGAACCAAAGAAAATAGACTTTGATTTGAAGGATAATGAATCAAACTCTACATAAGAACATGAATAAGAAGAAGAAGATCATCATACTCCAGTATTGAGGAGATCGGTTCAGGAAAGAAGGAAACTAGAAAGGTATACTCGACCTTATTTCCATTCAAATTTTTATGTGTCTATTAATGATAATGATCCAAGAACTGATAGGGAGCTAGTGGATTCAGAGGATGGAAAACTCTAGAAAAAGGCCATGGTTGAAGAAATGGTAGCATTGGATAAGAATGAGGCTTGGGATCTAGTGGATTTGTCGACAAGAATAAATCCCATTGGTATAAAATGGGTGTTTAAGAAGAAGTTGAATGCAAAAAACAAAGTGGAGAAATACAAATCTCGGTTAGTAGAAAAAGGTTATTCCCAGGTAGAGGGAATTGACTTTGGTGAGTTTTTTTCTTCTATTGCCAAGTTAACTTCAATTAGATTTCTTTTATCCATTATTGTTTCTTTTGATTTTGAAGTAAAACAAAAGGATGTGAAGACAACGTTCCTACATGGGAATTTGGAAGAAGAAATCCACATGAAGAAATCATAAGGCTTTGTTGTAAAGGGAACTAAAAAGTTGGTATGCAAGCTAAAACATTCCTTATATGGATTAAAGAAAACACCATGTGGTATAAAAAAATTGATATTTGTATGTTGGGACTTGGATTCACAAGGAACAAAGCATATCACTATGTGTATTTCAAATTAATCGGTGATCATCTTATTTATTTGGTCTTGTATGTGGATGATATGTTGCTGATAGGAAACGACAAGGAGATTATCCAATATGTGAAAACTTAGTTGTCCTCTAAGTTTGACATGAAGGATCTTGGTGCTGCAAATTTCATTTTGGGCATGGAAATTAAAAGAGATCGGGAAAATAGGAATCTCCGGTCAAATCAGAGGAAATATGTCGAGACAACATTTAAGAGGTTTAATATGCAGGAATGTAAACCAATCAAAGTTCTTATTCATGTATGTGTAAATTTATAAGCAGATCAGTGTCCGAAGAAATAAGAAGAGGAAGAGGACATGTCTCATGTTCCATATGCCAGTGTAGTTGGTAGTTTGATGTATGCAATGGTCTTTACTAGAACAAAAATTACACATGCAGTGGGAGTTTTGAGTAGGTATATGTCAAAACTAGGGAAGGAGCATTGGACAACAATAAATATGGTTTTCAAGTATTTTTGTGGAACTACTAGTTATGGATTGTGCTACTAAGTAAGACTGGGATTGGATAGAGTGTTATGAATACATGGGTTTGTTGATGCAAACTAGGTTGGAGATATGGATCACAGAAGATATACAAACGGGTATGTGTTTAACATGTTTGGAGGAGCAATTAGTTGTATGAGAAAAAGACGGGTTGTAGTGGCACTCTCAACTATATAATTTGAATACATGGCATCCATGATCCTCTCCGCAAATGTAATGTAATTCAATCTTTAGCCGACGAGATCAGTTCCTCATCTACATAAGTTGATTCCTAGTTGATGACATGAACTCAAGCCCTACAAACATTTTTTTGTATTTTACTAATTGTAGAGTCTTGTCCTAGTTATAGTAGAGTCCTTTGAAGTCATGCACGTGTAGTAGAGTCAATTATCCATCCTTCATGCAATTTTATATGCAGACTCCATACATTCTTAGATACCTGACACCATAAAGAAGAAGCAACCATGATTGGTAGTAGCAGAGAAACAAAGAAGTAAATTTGACATAAAGTATGATCCATTGAGAGTATCCAAGACAAACCAAGTAGAAGAAGAAGAAAATAATGCATTCAAGAAAGAGGCATAAAATGACAAACACACACATAAGAGCTTAAAAAACAAGATGATGACACAAGAACATTTGAATTGATTGAGCCCCTTGGTAGAAGAGTTGTAGAATAGTCCTCTAGTTCGTGACAACTAAAGCAGAGGAATGGTAGTATTGGTTGATGTCATAGACCCTCATCGATTCCATAAAAAGAGCCCCTAGGAGCGACAGATCGTTGGAGATGCAATAGAGTGCACCCCGATGGTTCCTGTGAGGAGTATACTTTTTAATTGGATTGAGACAACAGTGGGTACCCTTTGACTGGTAGAGAATGTTGAAAGCATGGAGATCAAGGAGTTGGGATATGTGATATGTAGTCATTCAGATCCATCAAAAAATAGCCATGGTAAACCTTGTATATGTATATATTCCCATATAGTTGGTAGTTGTTGTGGTTGAGTTACCTATGCATAGTAAGGATACTTCTGTAGGAGTATATACCCAAGACATTATTGCATGCTTGCTCGAGATGAACAAGGATTTGAGTGTAGGGGAGATGTTGGGATGCCTCTTAAGATCTTGTAATTGTCATCATACATTATACACTAGACATTTGTATAATGAATATATGAATATATGTGAAATAAAGCACAAATAGAGCCTAACAAAGGATTAATTGGAGCGGGTACAACCACTCCAACCATCTTCCTATTGTGTAAATACTCATGAAGAAGGAATACTAAAGTGGTTGGTTAACTTTCCCAAATACTTCTCTCTTCTTTCATGAGTACATGCGTTTCCCTAATATTCCTCCTATAATGTAGCTCTCTACTTGAATGCATCCCTCTGATTCCATGGACTACAACAAATAAGGATTCATGGTATAGGAGTATCATTCCATTTAGAGAAAATTCTATAGTTTTTCACTAGCAAGAACCATGCATGGCTTTATCTTGGCCCGACTTCATGATATGTTGAAAATATTTCAATAGCTTTTAAATTCTCAAGTGATCAACTCAACATTGGTTGCTTTGTAATTTCAATCTCAATTGAGATGCATTTTGAAATTTTGTTCAAGAACAGGAAACATTTGGGCTTAAAATAACTATGTTGATAAATTTGACATAGCATCAGAAGAAGAAACGTAATACCGAATGTGTTCTTAATGTGAATTGATTGAAATTATTAAAATTGATTTTTTTTGTGGTCCAAAAATCGAGAATCAATATATTTTTGTTATTTGTATCATTCAGGGATTTTTACCAAGGCTTACATTGTACTTTTGTATTGCAATCATTACAAGTTTTCGGATAAGCTCTTATATTTTTCCAAACAAATTTAAATGATCAAAAACATTATGTATTAAGTTCAAATCTCCCATGAGTATTCATTACCATGTCATGCAATTGTTGTATTAAGAAACATAATGTAGTGATTTGTTTTGGGGTTTTTAGAAAATCTCTTATATTTCTCCAAATAAATTTAAATGACAATAAAAGTTTTGGATTAAAGTTGAAATATTTCATGAATATTTGTTACCATTTCATGCAGTTGTTGTATTAAGAATGTATTAAGATATATAATCATGACTTTGTTCATGGTTTCAAGTTTAATAAATGACAAAACTTGATTTACAAATATCAAAACTAATATTCCAACATTTTAGGTCTAAAGAACAAAATAAATATCGCCACTATTAGGACAAATTCTCATGATGTACATAGTTACATTGGTAACTATGATAACCAAAAAATGTCCTGGGATGAGAAAATTTATAGAATTTTTGATATAGAGGAGGTTGAGGATGAGCACAATTTCCTTTAAACCCACCCTAAAGGTACAACTTTACCTAGTGTTATAACTTGACCACTCCTCAAGACCTCATCTCTTATGAAAACTCTAATGATCTAGGTACTTTCATTGCACTGGTATTCTAAACAATAATTACCATGATTCCTTTTATTATATGATAAACAATGTTGGTCTTAGAGTGTATTATTAATATC
>ML816626.1:87320-104242 GCA_009831015.1 Picea engelmannii
TCCCTAATCCATTAATCCATAAACCCTTATTCTCTAAGAACTTAAACATTAATCCCCTAGCCCATAATCCCTAATCCATTAACCATTAAACTACCTAACCTGTAAGTGTCAAATCCCTTAGCTCTTGACCCTTAATCCCTTAAACCCTAACCCCTAATCCCTTAACACTTAATCCATGTACCCCAAATCTCTAAATCCCATAATCTTCAAAGCCTCTATCCACTTAACCACCAACACCTCAACTAATTAATTATTTAGGCACATCCGACACTAAATATGGTGTTATTCCTAGCGCTATTAGCGCCTACATGTTTTGGTCGAGGAAAAAAACACCAAAAATAGTGCCATCTCGATAAATAGTGCCAACTTTTTCAAAAAATTGGAGAAAAATACACTAAAACAATATTTGGAAGCTAAAAAGGGAGAAAATCAAAGGGATTTGTTGTAGTGTAAGAAATATGATGAATAGAAGATTAGAGTTGTGGCTCTAAATAATTTGTCGTTTTTCCCAATTTGGATTTGCAGGGTAAAAATATTTGTGTAATGTGTGTATGTGCCAATGTATTTTTTTTGTTTTTATTAAGAATTTGTTTGTAATAATTAATTGTACAAGGTGAAAATCTACATTTGGTATCAGAGTTGTTATTGGCTTTAGGGAGACGCCTTTGTGGCTAAGGGTTTGGTTCAGGTTTTTGATAAGCCTTGTTACAATGGGATATTTGCAGTGATTCTTCAGGTGAAAAGAAATGGTGAGCAGTTTGAAAATAGAGATAGAGAAATTTAATGGGAAAAGTTTTGAGTTGTGGAAGCCCAAGATGGAAGATTTGTTGGTGGAAAAAGACCATTGGATTAATGTGGATCCAGGTACTAAACCTACAAGAATGTTATAAATGTTGATATTATCATATTTGTGAGAGGTATTAACCTCCACGTGTAATCTTTGACAAGACTAGAATATTTCGGGAAGCAAGAGAAACCCTAAAATGTTGGATAATAACCCTAGAAGACAAGTCGGTTCAAGAGAATATTTAATATTGAGTTATTAGCCTCCAGAAAGAGAAGTCAGCCCATTCAAGTGATATAGATCAGTATAAATAGAGGGCTCTAGAGCTTATGTTTCACTCTCACTCTCACTCTCACTCTCACTCTCACAACTTCAGAGGGAGTGCAGCTGCAACTGTTGCAACTAGGATTTTAGCTTTTGGTTGGACTTTCTCTTGGTTATGGTTTGGAATTTCTTCTTGGTCTTTGGTTATTCTTTCTTGGTGCACTAGACTTGGAGAAATATGTGCTACCTTCGTTGGCTATTGTTTTGTTTCTAGAATTATTCTATCTGTCAAGGTTAAGGTGCTCAGGGGTGGCCTTTGTGCCTATGGTTGGGTGACAATATTGATATATTGTCTATGGAAAAATGAGCACATCTCTTTATTTCTAACAGTTTATGGGCCCACACTATCTTTATACAGTCTAACCACTAGAAGATAGATTGGGAAGTTATTTGTTAAGCTCGTTATGGCACCAGTTACAGCTGCAACTAGGTTTTTTTTATTATGTAGCTGCAACAAACCCTAACCCTTGTGTTCGGGAACTTATGATGAAATGTTTGACCTAATTCCTTGAAATCCTAGTGCACCCTATCCTAGCGCACCTCTCGGTACTCTCATCTATAAAAAAAACATCAAGTTTGAATCTCTGGTCAAAGTCAAAGTCAAAGTCAAAGTGTGATTGGTCAAAGTCAAAGGTTGACTTCTGGTCAAATTGATTTTGTGTTCAAAGTTGAAAGTTTAGATTTTCTAGCTTGTTATAATCATTGAATATTCTGATTGATTTTCTAATCTCTTCTTATCAAGATGGTATCTTGTTTCAGATTTGAAGACAAGTTTGACAATGCTACAAGGTTTCAAAGGTATGCACCTATATATGCTATCTAAGTTATATCATCTAGCAAAAAATGAGTGTGTTTGCAGAGAAAGTACTAGAGACCTTGTCCACGTTGTAATATTGGATTCATTGCATTCAGAAGAACAAGCAAACCCTCCATAGCAAGTGAGGCTTTAGGTTCCAAGTTTGATTAAATTGTTAAAATTTATATATATCAAGGGTGATAGTTGCTACATTAAAAACTGTGAAAGTCTTTGAAAGATTCTATTATTGCTAGGTGCAATGAATACTTGACTGCATATGAATGCTATCGATATAGATGTTTATTGTACTTATTATCAAGATGAACTAACATCTCCACTAGATAGATATTTCTTTCTTTCTCTTGTTGCTCTTGTTTCAGGCATGTATCCTTGTGAAATATGTTTGATGAACAATCCTTGTTGAAGTTGTCATAGAAGAAGTTTATAAGGATGACACAACTTCCATATGGGAAACAATTAGAATAGATAGAAACAAACTTAAAGAGACTTAGAGGATTCAGACTCGAAGGAATTTAGGAATCAAAAGGAAACCAAAATAGGCTTGTGACACTTTGCAGAAAGCAAAGAGAGATGTAGCAAATAGAAGCATGGACTCTCTCAGATGGAGGGAGTTGATCACATAATTCCAAAAGAAGAGCATGCATATTTCTCATTCAGGCATGAAGTTTGGATTAGGAGGAAGATAATCCCCAACGATATGATCCATTGAAGAAGAATATATAAAGACTATGAAGTATCTATCCATGGTTTTCATTGGAAGTAGAATCCATGATAAGCAACATGTGTTTAGATTGACTCTAGAAGAAGTCTTATTCAAAAAAAAGACTCGAATACCCTTGGTTGTCCATCCACATTTATGTTCCTATGGTAGAAGGAAATATTTGGAGCCTTCAGGAAATGACATGTAATCTATAGAAGATTCCATGGACTCCCACATTGAAGAGAAACATGAGGAAGAACGTGAAGATTCCAAGAAAGAAAGAAAATTTGGAACAACCAATTAAACCAGTTTGAACCCACTAGAAGTAATCAAGAAGAAAGAATGGAAGGAAGTTGTGATGAAGAACAATGTATGTGAGAAATTATCAAAAATACTTAAGAATTGATGGATACAAGGAGAGACTCGAGAATAGAGGGTTCTCCTAGAAGGAGGGAGAATACTATGATGACAACTTGTTCCAGTAACCAGACATGCCTCTACTTGAGCCATTATATCTCTTGCAATATCCATGGGTTGGATTTTACATCAGATGAATGTAAATATTTTTCTTATCAAACAAAGTAACTGAAGAAGAAGCGTATGTAGAGAAACCTCAAGGTTTTGAGGTATACCAGAAAGAGACCCTTGTATGCATATGGAAGAAGACCTTGTATGGATTCAAGAAAACTTGGTGCAGAGCCTCTCATGTATAGAAAAATTGTGGTGAAAACTTCCTATGACAGAGTAAGTATATTGAAATGGTTCTTCAGAAATCCAGGATGATGGATTGCAAATCCATGGAAAACTCCCATGATGATAGATTTGAAGAAGTTGAGAGACTCTAATCTAGTAGACTCGTCTCTGTATCGAAAATTGATTGGCTCGTTAATGTATTTGGAGAATACTCAGCCAGATATTTATTTTGTGGGAAATTTAAGATATGATATACGAATGCATGGGTTTATCGATTCAGATTGGGTAGGGAGTGAGATGACACAATAAGTGCTACTTGGATATGTTTAAGTTTTAGCTTTGCCACGATGTCTTGGGCTAGTAGGAAACAAAAATTTGTTGCACTCAACACTGCAGAAGCAGAGTATATTACAACTTGTGATGCTTTTATGGAAGCAATGTGGCTCTGTAAGTTGGTTTCTGGACTATCTGATCAGGTGCTAGATTCGACCGTGATATATTGTGATGATCAAAGCTATGTGAAGCTTTCAAAGAACCTAGTGTTCCATGATAGGTTGAAGCAAATTGAGATCAAGCATTATATTCACCATGATAAGGTCCAGAGGGGAGAAGTGGTTCTTCAGTATCTCCATAGATGAGAAGATAACATATATTTTGGTAAAAGCCTATGTCCAAGATGAAAAGTTTGTGTACTTAAGGGACAAGTTGGGGCTCATGGAGACAACTTCCTTATTGGAAAAGGAAGTGATTACTCCCAAGTTGGGAGGGAGAACTGATATGTTATTGACTTATGGAAAATCATTTTCCAATTCGGAAAATGGTCCAGGTTGGTCAGTTCCTTTCCAGTCTGGAAAGTGGTTCGATATTTTTTACGGACAATCATTTTTCAGTTTGGAAAATGGTCCAGATCAGACAGTCATTTTTGTAATGAAAATGGTCTGATAGATTGTTGATGTACCATAGACAGTGATTCCCCTTGTGGCCAGTGTGGGGGAATGGTATAGGTTCAAAAATCATGGATGGACATTCATTAGGGTAGACTTATTCTCTCCAGGTTGCACTGTTATTAGTGCCAGAGGAATGGCCTAGTTAGGTGAATGGTCCAAGCTCAGAAATTAGGGACAATTATTCTTCTATGCTTGGGAAGAATAGTTCAGATAGCCCATGGATGATGTTTTACTTTATGAGGATAGATGCTCTTCTATATCTTGCAGATGTGAGTGGAAGAATGGCCCAGATGACTCAGTTTGTATCATGATATTGTTTATGTAGGTTGATTTCAGATGATATGATTTTTGTGGAGATTGTATGTCTCTAGACAATAGTTGTATGCTACTGTGGTGGATGTGATACACTGATAGTGACTATGTTTCACTATTTAGTAGCCATGTGCTACTAGGAGTGGTTGTGTACCACTAGGTAGTATTTGTGTACTACTATGGATAGACATAGTTGTGTTCTATTGTATGGCATTGTTTTGATTTCCATGGAGACTACCACTAGTGTTGGAGATGATCTCCAATAAGATGAATAGTTAGTGTTTTGATGGACAGACATTCTCTAGGCAGAGAATGGTCCAGGTAGGATAAATTATTGGTGGAAAAACATCCTTCCTATGGAGGATGGTCCAAGTTGAAAGATTGTTGGTGGAAAGACATTCTCCCTATGGAGAATGGTCCAGGTTGACATATTTTTGATCTACCATGGACAAATATTCTTCTAGGATGTATTTTCGGATTAGAAGAATGGTTTGTCTTCTTGAGTTCATAGTAGTGACCAGAGTGGAAATATTGGTACAGGAAAAACATTTTCCCTGAGTTCATAGTAGTGAGCAGATTGGAAAGGTTGGTACAGGACAAAAAATTTCCCTGAGTTCATAGGAGTGACAGGAGGGAAAATGGTCTAGGACAGTCATTCTTCTAGGACATATGTTTGGATTACAAGAATAGTCCTTGTATCCCATGACGTGGCTTCCAACATAAATTGGAATAGTTATTCTTCTAGGACATATGTCCGGATTAGAATAATGGTTCTTGTATCACTCTATGGAGTGAGTGACTTATTCAACATCATTCCTGATTACTTAGATGGAGTATGGCTTCGAGAGATGATGTAGTTGATGTTATCAGATAATACTGATAGTGATGATGTTTCTTATGAGTTGATCTACGTGTTCATGAGATAGCATGTGTGGTTATGATGATGCTACCGATTGAATGGTATGTTTGTGCTCAAGACCACTACCTTTAATACCTCCCTAGCTAGGAGAGAATGTGGATATTATGGTAGTTGCGGGAGATATTAACCTCCACATGTAACCTTTGACAAGACTAGAATATTCTGGGAAGCAAGAGAAACCCTAAAACGTTGGATAATAACCCTAGAAGATAAGTTGACTCAAGATACTATTTAATATTGAGTTATTAGCCTCCAGAAAGAGAAGTCAGCTCAGTCAAGTGAGATAGAGCAGTATAAATAGAGGGCGCTAGAGCTCATTTGTCACTCTCACTCTCACAACTACATAAGGACTAGTGGTGCGCAAGTTTGGAGAGGGAGTGTATTTGCATCTGATGCAACTAGGATTTTGGATTTTGGTTGGACTTTCTCTTGGTTATGGTTTGGAATTTTTTCTTGGTCTTTGGTTATTCTTGTTTGGTGCACTAGGCTTGGAGAAATATGTGCTACCCTGGTTGGCTATTATTATGTCTGTCAAGGTTAAGGTTCTCAGGGGTGGCCTTTGTTCCTATGGTTGGGTGAAAATGTTTCTATATTGTCTATGGAAAAATGAGCACATCTCTTTATTTATAACAAGCAGAAGATTGGGAAAAGTTGGATCGGAAGGCGAAGAGAAAAATTTGGTTGTGTCTCTTAGATTCAGTATTATTGAATGTATTGGGGGAAGCTACAACCAAGGATTTATGGAATAAGTTGGGGACTTTTTATCACTCTAAATCCCTAGTAAAAAAAAACTTGCGGAATAAGTTGTATAACATGAAGCTGAAAGATGGAGACTCAGTGAAAGAGCATCTGCATTCCTTCAATACAGTGACAAGTTAGTTATATCTATTGATTTTAATATTTTTGATGAAGATAAGTGTATCATTTTATTGTTCTCTTTACCAAACTCATGGGATAGTCTAGTTGTGTCCATAGGTAGTAATACAACTACCTTAAGTTTCGATTATGTGATATCATCCTTGTCGAAGGAGGAGATGAGGTGGAAGAACATGAAGGATAGAGAACAGATGCATTATTTGCAAGAGGATGCTCCTAGGAAAGAAAAATATCTAAATCCTCAAGTGGGAAGTATAAATCTAAGGGAAGATCTAAATCTCCCAGAAATTTTGTAAAGGTATGTTGGAGATGTGGAAAAGAAGGGCACTACAAGAGGAAATGCAGATCCAAAACTGTTGATAAAGGGAAGAGATTTGAAGATGCTCCTTCTACAAAAGCAAAAACCTCCGCAGAAGGAGGTGACATGTACTTGGATTCTTCAAGCACACATGCGGATCATGAGGAACTCCCAGTTTACTCAGGAACATCCTTTCATATGACTCCCCACAGGGAGTGTTCTGTAAATATCAAAGGTATGATGGAGGTGATTTTTTCCTAGGTGATGACTCGACAGACAAAATAATAGAACAAGGAAAATTCAAGTTGAATCTCATGGATGGAAGGATTAGAACACTCCATGGTGTTCTACACATCCCAGGATTGGCTAGAAATTTCATTTATGTAAGGAAAATAGACGATGCAAGGGTAAAAACAATGTTTGAGAAAGAAACCTGCATGATGGTTCGAGAAGAAATGGTGTTGTTGAAAGGAGTTTGGATTATAACTCTTTATAAGCTGTAGAGAATCATTATTAGTGATGGGTGTAATAGTTCCATTTTTCCTGAGATTAGAGCTAAAGAAGAAAAAACTCCTACAGTCTATGGAGAAAAGGCTATATCATGGCATCAAAGACTAAGGAATATTAGAGAGAAGGGATTTCGACTACTATATGGTAAAGGTATGGTTGAAGGTATGTCTAACTACTCTCTAGATTTTTATTTCTGTGAGCATTGTGTATATGGGAAGAACAATCAGGTAAGATTCCCCTATGGTGAAATGAGTGTAGAAAAAAATTTACAGTTACTGCACAATGATGTGTTTGGACCTATGTCGATTCCATCACTAGAAAAATATGTGTACAATGTCTCATTTATAGATGAAAATGTCTCATTTATAGATGAATTCTTGAGGAATACATGGATATATTTCCTCAGGAATAAATCCAAAGTTTTTGATAGGTTTAAATAGTTTAAGGCTCTTGTGGAGAATCAAACAGAGAACAGAATTAAGGTGTTGAGGACAGACAGATAATGATGGAGATTTCCACGGAAATGAATTCTAAGAATTATGTAAGAAGTGCAGTATAGAATTGAAGAAGACTACTCCATATACACCTCAACAAAATGGAGTTGTAGAAAGGATGAACAAGATTTTGATGGAAAAATCAAGGTGCATGCTCAATGGTGTCAAGTTAGGACAAGAATTATGGGTAGAGGCAATGGGTAGTGCATGTTACTCGATCAATCGATCACCCTCATAAACATTGGATGAAAATACTCCACATGAGGTATGGACTGGTAAGAAACCCTCTCTCACATCTCAAGGTTTTTGGTTGTGATTCCTATGTTCACATTCCAAAGGAAAATTAGAGTAAGCTAGATAAAAATGTTGAAAAGTGTATATTTATTGGGTATAAAGATGGTCGGAAAGGCTATAAGATTTGGAACCCAAAAAATAAGAAGGTAGTGTCTATATGAGATGTGGTCTTTAGAGAAACCAAAGATGTTGTCAAATAGGAAGTCCTACAAAGGAAGGAAGAACCAAAGAAAATAGACTTTGATTTGAAGGATAATGAATCAAACTCTACATAAGAACATGAATAAGAAGAAGAAGATCATCATACTCCAGTATTGAGGAGATCGGTTCAGGAAAGAAGGAAACTAGAAAGGTATACTCGACCTTATTTCCATTCAAATTTTTATGTGTCTATTAATGATAATGATCCAAGAACTGATAGGGAGCTAGTGGATTCAGAGGATGGAAAACTCTAGAAAAAGGCCATGGTTGAAGAAATGGTAGCATTGGATAAGAATGAGGCTTGGGATCTAGTGGATTTGTCGACAAGAATAAATCCCATTGGTATAAAATGGGTGTTTAAGAAGAAGTTGAATGCAAAAAACAAAGTGGAGAAATACAAATCTCGGTTAGTAGAAAAAGGTTATTCCCAGGTAGAGGGAATTGACTTTGGTGAGTTTTTTTCTTCTATTGCCAAGTTAACTTCAATTAGATTTCTTTTATCCATTATTGTTTCTTTTGATTTTGAAGTAAAACAAAAGGATGTGAAGACAACGTTCCTACATGGGAATTTGGAAGAAGAAATCCACATGAAGAAATCATAAGGCTTTGTTGTAAAGGGAACTAAAAAGTTGGTATGCAAGCTAAAACATTCCTTATATGGATTAAAGAAAACACCATGTGGTATAAAAAAATTGATATTTGTATGTTGGGACTTGGATTCACAAGGAACAAAGCATATCACTATGTGTATTTCAAATTAATCGGTGATCATCTTATTTATTTGGTCTTGTATGTGGATGATATGTTGCTGATAGGAAACGACAAGGAGATTATCCAATATGTGAAAACTTAGTTGTCCTCTAAGTTTGACATGAAGGATCTTGGTGCTGCAAATTTCATTTTGGGCATGGAAATTAAAAGAGATCGGGAAAATAGGAATCTCCGGTCAAATCAGAGGAAATATGTCGAGACAACATTTAAGAGGTTTAATATGCAGGAATGTAAACCAATCAAAGTTCTTATTCATGTATGTGTAAATTTATAAGCAGATCAGTGTCCGAAGAAATAAGAAGAGGAAGAGGACATGTCTCATGTTCCATATGCCAGTGTAGTTGGTAGTTTGATGTATGCAATGGTCTTTACTAGAACAAAAATTACACATGCAGTGGGAGTTTTGAGTAGGTATATGTCAAAACTAGGGAAGGAGCATTGGACAACAATAAATATGGTTTTCAAGTATTTTTGTGGAACTACTAGTTATGGATTGTGCTACTAAGTAAGACTGGGATTGGATAGAGTGTTATGAATACATGGGTTTGTTGATGCAAACTAGGTTGGAGATATGGATCACAGAAGATATACAAACGGGTATGTGTTTAACATGTTTGGAGGAGCAATTAGTTGTATGAGAAAAAGACGGGTTGTAGTGGCACTCTCAACTATATAATTTGAATACATGGCATCCATGATCCTCTCCGCAAATGTAATGTAATTCAATCTTTAGCCGACGAGATCAGTTCCTCATCTACATAAGTTGATTCCTAGTTGATGACATGAACTCAAGCCCTACAAACATTTTTTTGTATTTTACTAATTGTAGAGTCTTGTCCTAGTTATAGTAGAGTCCTTTGAAGTCATGCACGTGTAGTAGAGTCAATTATCCATCCTTCATGCAATTTTATATGCAGACTCCATACATTCTTAGATACCTGACACCATAAAGAAGAAGCAACCATGATTGGTAGTAGCAGAGAAACAAAGAAGTAAATTTGACATAAAGTATGATCCATTGAGAGTATCCAAGACAAACCAAGTAGAAGAAGAAGAAAATAATGCATTCAAGAAAGAGGCATAAAATGACAAACACACACATAAGAGCTTAAAAAACAAGATGATGACACAAGAACATTTGAATTGATTGAGCCCCTTGGTAGAAGAGTTGTAGAATAGTCCTCTAGTTCGTGACAACTAAAGCAGAGGAATGGTAGTATTGGTTGATGTCATAGACCCTCATCGATTCCATAAAAAGAGCCCCTAGGAGCGACAGATCGTTGGAGATGCAATAGAGTGCACCCCGATGGTTCCTGTGAGGAGTATACTTTTTAATTGGATTGAGACAACAGTGGGTACCCTTTGACTGGTAGAGAATGTTGAAAGCATGGAGATCAAGGAGTTGGGATATGTGATATGTAGTCATTCAGATCCATCAAAAAATAGCCATGGTAAACCTTGTATATGTATATATTCCCATATAGTTGGTAGTTGTTGTGGTTGAGTTACCTATGCATAGTAAGGATACTTCTGTAGGAGTATATACCCAAGACATTATTGCATGCTTGCTCGAGATGAACAAGGATTTGAGTGTAGGGGAGATGTTGGGATGCCTCTTAAGATCTTGTAATTGTCATCATACATTATACACTAGACATTTGTATAATGAATATATGAATATATGTGAAATAAAGCACAAATAGAGCCTAACAAAGGATTAATTGGAGCGGGTACAACCACTCCAACCATCTTCCTATTGTGTAAATACTCATGAAGAAGGAATACTAAAGTGGTTGGTTAACTTTCCCAAATACTTCTCTCTTCTTTCATGAGTACATGCGTTTCCCTAATATTCCTCCTATAATGTAGCTCTCTACTTGAATGCATCCCTCTGATTCCATGGACTACAACAAATAAGGATTCATGGTATAGGAGTATCATTCCATTTAGAGAAAATTCTATAGTTTTTCACTAGCAAGAACCATGCATGGCTTTATCTTGGCCCGACTTCATGATATGTTGAAAATATTTCAATAGCTTTTAAATTCTCAAGTGATCAACTCAACATTGGTTGCTTTGTAATTTCAATCTCAATTGAGATGCATTTTGAAATTTTGTTCAAGAACAGGAAACATTTGGGCTTAAAATAACTATGTTGATAAATTTGACATAGCATCAGAAGAAGAAACGTAATACCGAATGTGTTCTTAATGTGAATTGATTGAAATTATTAAAATTGATTTTTTTTGTGGTCCAAAAATCGAGAATCAATATATTTTTGTTATTTGTATCATTCAGGGATTTTTACCAAGGCTTACATTGTACTTTTGTATTGCAATCATTACAAGTTTTCGGATAAGCTCTTATATTTTTCCAAACAAATTTAAATGATCAAAAACATTATGTATTAAGTTCAAATCTCCCATGAGTATTCATTACCATGTCATGCAATTGTTGTATTAAGAAACATAATGTAGTGATTTGTTTTGGGGTTTTTAGAAAATCTCTTATATTTCTCCAAATAAATTTAAATGACAATAAAAGTTTTGGATTAAAGTTGAAATATTTCATGAATATTTGTTACCATTTCATGCAGTTGTTGTATTAAGAATGTATTAAGATATATAATCATGACTTTGTTCATGGTTTCAAGTTTAATAAATGACAAAACTTGATTTACAAATATCAAAACTAATATTCCAACATTTTAGGTCTAAAGAACAAAATAAATATCGCCACTATTAGGACAAATTCTCATGATGTACATAGTTACATTGGTAACTATGATAACCAAAAAATGTCCTGGGATGAGAAAATTTATAGAATTTTTGATATAGAGGAGGTTGAGGATGAGCACAATTTCCTTTAAACCCACCCTAAAGGTACAACTTTACCTAGTGTTATAACTTGACCACTCCTCAAGACCTCATCTCTTATGAAAACTCTAATGATCTAGGTACTTTCATTGCACTGGTATTCTAAACAATAATTACCATGATTCCTTTTATTATATGATAAACAATGTTGGTCTTAGAGTGTATTATTAATATCGTTAATTTAATTAGAGAAAAATGATGAAAGGGAATGCTTAAACCTTTTCACACATGTAATATGTTTTGTGAGAGACGTGTGGCTTGAGTAAGGAGGAGATTAACAAGGGAGAATTTTCAAAGAAGGAGATTTTATTACTTAGGAAATTTATGGGAGGAGAGTGGATATAATTAGGGAATGAAGGATACAAGAATGATGAACTAGGATAAATGAGAGGGACAATGTCTTCTTTTGTACCCCACGTGTACCATGTGGAAAGAAGAGTAGCCAAGGTTGTTGGGTGGTAAAGAATTTATTTTGGTGGCTCTAAATAAGGTATCAAGATGTCGAGTGAGATTCACTCCAATATTCAAAATTGTTATGGCCTTAACTCTTAATAGATGTGTGCATTTTTATACATATATATGTAATGTGTGAAAGTATGAACTATGTTCATTGGATGGGCTATAGTTTTTTCTAAAAAAAAACTATTTAACTATTGAATAAAATATCTACAACATTTCTCGTTCAGTATTGAATAAAATATCTACAACGTTACTCGTTAAGAAGTACATAGAACATAAGGTATCATAATGGGTTTACCATGTCTAAGGAAATCCTTAGTCAAATGTTGCCCTATAAATTGGACAACATCATGCACAAGCCCTAATTTAATATCCACCAAAGCACATATCCATTATAGATTGTTTGTTCAAACATATCAGCTTGAAGATGTACACATCTACTGCCAAATAAAACTTGATTGCTAGAGTGGATACAATCATGGTTACATTGAGTATTCATATGACCATATCAAAGGGCCAAAGTTGTATACAACATAATATGGAAAATTGGTTAGATATTTTCCTTTCTTATTCCTTGTTCCATCGGTTACATGTAGTGTTTATTTTTGTCTATTTTAATTTTTTAGATCAAGTTTCAGCTATGAATGTTGCATGTAATTTTTACAAAATAATATTAGATGTGTTAATGTTTATGCCATTATTATAGTTCTTTTCATTTCAATAGATAATAGCAACATAAGAACAAGATCACTAAGAAATATGCATTCACAAGAGACACAACATTTATCCTGGGAAACCCTCTAGGGGAAGAAAACCCAACAAAACTTCCTTAATATAGATAGTCAATACAATTCCAAGAGATCTATATGCTAAAATAGAAATTCCTCTCCAAGATATTCGCCACTCTCTCTCTCTCCTTTGCCAGTAACAGATCAGAAATTGTCTCTCAAACTGAGCAAGTGAGTTGTGTTCAAATGAGGCGCTAGCCTCCTTTATTTATACAAGTTCTGGCACGTGTGAAGTGTCTCTTCACTGGCAGGGCCGACTTCTCAATCTGGGTGGGTAAACCCACCTTTATTATATTTCTGGGTCTCTTAATTAACTGTTGGGGCCGACTTCTTATTCTGCCTATTACATTTCTCTTTTGACCAATCCACAAAAGGGGATTTGGTCCTATTACAATATCCGACATGATCAATCCACAATGGGGATTGATCCTATGAATAAAATATCAATAATAATAAGAATACTCTTTGCAGTTACATTATTTCAACACTCCCCCTTAACAAGAAGGGTATTCTTCAGTAGCATCATGCGAGAGAGAGAGGAGAACATCATCAACAACATCAAGTGGGAGGACAACATCATCAATATCATCTTGGCTAGCGTATCTATAAATCATCGGAATTTTTCTTCATTGGCAACATCATCATTCTCAAAGGAATGTCATCATCATCTGCATCAATATGTATCAGTATAAAGTGATACCTCATCACAGCACTAGGCTGGCCCATCACAGTACTAAACTGGCTCTATGTCACAGCTGTTAAGCCGGTAGCTCAGTGCAAGTCACATCTTGCTTTACGTCTAACAACTAGGTCAGAAGCAAGGTATACATCATCTTGCTTTACATCTAACAACTGGGTCAGAAGCAAGGAACACATCATCTTGTTTTACGTCTAACAACTAGGCCAGAAGCAAGGCATACATCATCTTTCTTTACATCTAACAACTGGGTCAGAAGCAAGGAACACATCATCTTGCTTTACGTCTAACAACTAGGTCAGAAGCAAGGAGTCACCTTGCTTTACGTCTAACAGCAAGGTCAGAATCAAGGGACACACACATCATCTTGCATTACGTCTAATAGCGAGGTCAGAAGCAAGGAGTCATCTTGCTTTATGTCTAACAGTGAGGTCAGAAGCAAGGAACACACACATCATCTTGATTTACGTCTAACAGCGAGGTCAGAAGTAAGGATTCATCTTGCTTTACATCTAATAGCAAGGTCAGAAGCAAGGAACACACACATCATCTTTCTTTATGTCTAACAGCAAGATCAGAAGTAAGGAGTCATCTTCCTTTATGTCTAACAGCGAGGTCAGAAGCAAGGAACACACACATCATCTTTCTTTACGTCTAACAGCGAGGTCAGAAGCAAGGAGTCATCTTGCTTTACGTCTAACAGCGAGGTCAGAAGAAAGGAATCATCTTGCTTTACGTCTAATAGCGAGGTCAGAAGTAAGGAACACACATACTCCCCCTTTCAAGGAGGGTCCTTTCGGACTATACCAAGCTTATCTTGAAAGTGTTCAAACTTTACATGAGATAGAGGTTTGGTCAACACATCAGCAACCTGTTCATCCGTGCTAACATACAGGAGCTTCAAGGCTCCTCTCTACACCATGTCATGGATGTAATTATAGTGAATCTCTATGTGCTTCGACCTATCATGGAATACAAGATTCTCTGTCATCTTTATGCAACTCTGGTTGTCACATAGGATCGTGGCTTCTTCCATTTCTAGGTCAAATAGACCGGTCAGCAATTTTCGAAGCCATATAGCTTCGCAGCTAGCAGAACATGCGGCAATGTACTCTGCTTCCACTGTGCTGAGAGCAATACTGGATTGCTTCCTACTCTGTCATGAGATCATGGCTGATCCCAAACTAAAACAGCATCCGGAAGTGCTTTTTCTGTCAGCAACACTTCCTGCCCAATCTGAATCAGTGTATCCACTCAATGTGAAATTATGATCTCCGTCATAACTGAGACCACAATCTAGTGTACCTTTAAGGTACCTCATCACATGTTTTGCAGCCACTAGGTGAACATGTCTAGGTTCAACCAGAAACTAACTCAAGGTGTTCACAGAAAAACAAATGTCTGGTCTGGTGTTCATCAAGTACATCAGCGATCCAATAATCTGTCTGTACAGTGTGGCATCTATCAAGTCTGACGAAGTATCGACCAACAACTTCAGCTTCTCTTCCATGGGTGTATTCATGGTCTTGCATTCCAACATGTCAAATCTCTTCAGGATTTCGACTGTGTACTTCCCTTGGTTAAGGAAGATCCTCTCTGGACTCTGCCATACCTCAAGACCTAGGAGATAGTGCATTAGGTCGAGGTCTTTCATCTCAAATTCTGAGGCAAGTCTCTTTTTACATTCAACGATGAGGTTTTTTTCTCTAGTTAAGAATAAGTCATCCACATATAGCAGTAAGATTACTGGCTCATTGTTCATAATTTTGAAGTAGAGATTAGAGTCTGCTTTACTCTTGGTAAAGCCTAAGCTCTTCAAGAAACTATCTATATGGCCATACCAATCTCTAGGAGCTTGCTTCAATCCATATAAGGCTTTCTTCAATCTGCATACATGAGACTTCTTGTCTTCTACCTCAAATCCTTGAGGTTGCTCTATATTCACTTCCTCTTCGATGACACCATTTAGGAAAGTTGTCTTCACGTCCATGTGGTGCAGCTTCCACTTCATCTTAGTTGCAAGAGCTATGATGGTCCTGATCAAAGTGTATCTGGCTACAGGAGTGAATGTCTCTTCATAGTTAATGCCTTCCTTCTGGGAAAATCCATGAGCGACAAATCTTGTTTTATACTTCTCAATACTTCCATTAGCAGCATGTTTTATTTTGAAGAGCCATCTGTAGGATATCTCATCTTTATTCTTCAATCTAGGAACTATTTCCCATACTTCGTTCTTCATTATGGATTGGTATTCTTCTGTCATGGCATCTGGCCATTCTTTTCTCTGAATAGATTCTTCAAAGCAGGTAGGCTCCTCTTCTAAAAGATCACACATCAAATCCATATAACTGGAGAATGGCTTTGGTCTTTTCACATGTCTCGTAGTTCCTTCTCTCCATCTTGAATAACCTCTCTAGCCTAGGTTGGCTTTGTTTTATGGAGGATCGTCATCTGATGAGGTTCTTGTACTTCTACTATATCATGTTCTTCTAGAAGTTCCTCATCAGGGGAAGTTACAACTTCCCTCACTGGTTCTGTAGCTCTAGGAACCTCCCTCATTGCAGTATTGGGGATTACGGGTTCCTCTTCATATACCTCTTCAAGATGGTACAGTTTAGATTTCTTAAGCATTGCATCTTCATCAAAGTCACATCCCTTCTGATCTCAATGTGATGTTGACCTAGTATATAGATTATGAAGGCCTTGGAGACCCCACAAATATTCCCTTCTTTCCTGAAGGGTCCAACTTGTTTCTCTTTTCTTTAGGTATATGAATAAACACTGGACAACCAAATATTTTGAGATGGCTTACCTCTGGCTTCTTTCCGGTGAACATCTCTTTCGGTTTCTTGAGCCCAAGTGTGCTATGGGATAATCGATTCTGCACATAAACAGTTTTCATTGCTGCTTCTGCCCATAAGCACATAGTTAGATCTTGATCATGGATCATAGTCTTCACAACTTCCAGTATGGTTATGTTCTTCCATTCAGCTACACCATTTTGTTGGGGATCTTGATCCCAACATCTTTGCAGAAGTTCACAAACTCTTTTGAGGTATATTCTCCTCCATTATCTTACCTGAGTATCTTAATCTTCCTTACAGAAGGGTTTTCTATCAAGGCTTTGAATTCCTTGATCTTGTTGAACACTTCAAATATATC
>ML816626.1:134392-147273 GCA_009831015.1 Picea engelmannii
CCTAATAAAAAATGATTCTTCTAATTTATTTGTTTGTATGGAGCAGGTAACTTTCCTCTTTGCATCCGTAGTACGGATCATGGACACTACACAACCTCTTTAGACTATAATTCCACATAAGACAAAAGCTCGTGCTTGAACGTGAGTGAGAGAAAGCGATAGTTGCCATGTCACCAGGGAAGCGGACGGTTGCCAGAGAGTAAACGCCTGGAACCCGTGGACGAGTTCCAAGTTAAAACGACCTCCAAGTCAGTCAGTCTTCTTTGAATCCGCACGCCACGTTCCGCGAGGGGAAAGGGATTCAGCAAGCTTTCTCCCAGCTTCGTCTGCAATGTCTGCGATTATGACTTGTGAATAGTCGAACAATGGCTTCTCCGCCTGTTATTATTCAATCGGCATTCCGACCTTGGCGTTCAATCTGCATTCAAAGATTTATCATGGTTGCAATTGGCGAGATAGGAGCCGCCGAACACAGTGGTTGCAATTGGCGAGATCGGAGCCGTCGATGTGCCCGTTGAATGCACGCCACGTGGCGAGAGAACAGCCGCCGGATATAATCGTTGGATGCACCCTACGTGGCGATATCACAGTCGCCGGATCGAGCCGTTATATGCATGCCACGTGGAAAACTAACAGCCGCCAGATCTAACCGTTGGATGCATGCCACGTGGTAAGATCACAGCGGCCAGTTGCAGTCGTTGGATGCACGAAACGTGGCGAGGTCACAGACGTCGGATCAATCCGTCCGATGCATACCACGTGCTGTGATCGCAGCCGCCCAATCCAGCCGTTGGATGCACACCACGTGGTAAATTAAAAGCCACTCGATCAGGCCGTTCGATGGGCACCACGTGGCAATTTCAGAGCCGTCTATTCAAGTCGTTGGATGGGGGACACGTGGCATTCTCAGAGCCATCCGATCTTGTCATTGGATGGTGGCCACGTGGCAAGCTCAAAGCTATCCGATCTTGTCGTTGGATGGTGGCCACGTGGCATTCTCAAAGCCATCAGATCTCGCCGTCAGATTCTCGCCACGTGGCAAGCTCAGAGCCACCATATCTCCCCATTGGATTCTCGCCACGTGGCAATCTCAGAGCCACCAGATCCCACCGTTGGATAGTGGCCACGTGGCAACTCAATCCACCAGTTATCACCGTTGGATTTTCGCCACGTGGCAACCTCAGAACCACCCGATCTCGCCATTGGATTTGCGCTACGTGGCAAACTCAAAGCCACCCGATCTTGTCGTTGGATGGTGGCCACATGGCAAGCTCAAATGCACCAGCTCTCACCGTTGGATGTAGGCCACGTGTCGACAATCGGACGTGCAGGTTAGCAGACCGTACCACGAAAATCGTACGGATCCTCTCCACACGATCCCAACGTTGGTTATCTGCCACTTGGCAATTGCAGAACCGCACGATCTGACCTCCCGGTTTCAGTGAGTGGTCCGAGCCTACGCTTTCAGTGAGGGACGAGCCGCACGATAGTGTGCTTTCGCCTTTTCTGGGCTTTGCTGTTCTCGCGACCTGGGTACGCAGAGCAACTGTATAAGCAACTGTACGCAGAGCAAATGTATAAACAACTGTACGCAGAGCAGTTGGGAAATTTAAACCTGTAGCAAAGGTATCGTGTAGTGTTTGACAGTTTGACGAATCGTGTAGGATTTAAACCTAGATATACGAGCTCGTGAGAAGTTGGGAAATTTACAAGGAGATGGTCCGGTCGCTGTCAAGTATCTTTCGATTTTTCAAACGCTACGTCATCTCAATCCACGCCTTTCCTCCCCTTCGAAATGTCGGTATTCATCACTGCTAATCTGATTACTCCTCATAGCGTTATTGGATGACTGAAGTTGCAATTTCGTTGTGTGGTATCACCACTTGGAGAACATTGTTCATTACATGGTGTTATTGCTTTTATTGCACACAGGCATTTGAACTTGTGGAGTTTTTTATACCAATGCTTCGATTATCACAAATCTTCTTGCGAAGAGTGTTTTCAACAGGAAATTGGTCTCGTGCACTGATGTTATGGAAATAGTCAATCAAACTAATCCATCACAAATTGTGTCTATAAAACGATCGAGTGAATCCATCATACTAAAAAGCCTTTGCTTAGTTCGACACCCGATGGGAAAATCGCGGACTGGTAAAGAATTTCGCCGCTCAGGAAATGACAAAAGGTTCCAGTATCTACCTGATCATACAAAGATTTGACGAGTTTTTCAAAATGGCTAGCTCAGAGAGGCCCGATCTCCCCGTTGGATGGGGCCACGTGGCAATCTCAGAGCCATCCGATTACACCGTTTGTTGGAAGCCACGTGGCAACCTCACAGCCATCAAATCTTATCGTTGGATGGAAACCACGTGGCAAGTTCAGAGCCACCCGATTTTGCCGTTGGAAGGGAGCCGCGTGGCAAGCTCAGAACCACAAGATCTCATTGTTGGATGGGAGCCACGTGGCAAGCTCAGAACCATCCGATCTCTCCGTTGGATGGAAACCACGTGGCAAGCTCGAAGCCACCCAATCACGCCGTTGGATGGGAGCCACGTGGAAATCTCTAAGCCCTTGGATTTCTCCGTTGGATGGCGGCCACGTGGCAATCTCAGAGCCACTCGATGTTATCGTTGGATGATCGGCACGTGGCAATCTCGGAACCCTTGGATCTTACCGTTGGATGGGGTCCAGGTGGCAGGCTCGTAGCCACTCGATCACGCCAATGGATGAGCGCTACGTGGCAATCTCTAAGCCCTTGGATCTCGCCACGTGCAGATACCAGAGTCCTTGGATCAGACCGTTCGATGCGCCCCACGTGGCGAATCCGGAGCCCTTCGATATAGCCGTTGGATGTAGGCCACCTGTCGACAATCGGACGTGCGGGTTAACAGACCGTACCACGAAAATGGTACGGATACTCTCCACACGATCCCAGCGTTGGATATCTGCCACTTGGCAATTGCAAAGCCGCACGATCCGACTTTCCGCTTCAGTGAGTGATCGGACCCTCCGCTTTCAGTGAGTGACGAGCCGCAGGATAGTGTCCTTTCGCCTTTTCTGGGCTTTGCTGTTCTCGCGACCTGGGTACGCAGAGCAACTGTACGCAGAGCAGTTGAGAAATTTAAACCTGTAGCAAAGATACCGTGTAGTGTTTGACAGTTTGAAGAATCGTGTAGGATTTAAACCTAGATACACGAGCTCGTGAGAAGTTGGGAAATTTACAAGGAGATGGTCCGGTCGCAATCAAGTATCTTTCGATTTTTCAAAGGCTCCGTCATCTCAATCCACGCCTTTCCTCCCCTTCGAGCTGTCGGTATTCTCCGATGAAAGGCGGATTACTGCTTGGAATAGATTTCTAGAAGAATCACTTTCAAGTTCATAAAAAATTTGGAAATACCTTCGACTTGTAGTATTATCCGGCTAAGGCATTCCAGGTGAGGCAATTGCTTGAATATGCGGTTGAATTTCTTGAATGTGTCAGTGATAAAGGTTTCAGGTTTGCTGGTAGAAAAAAACTAGTTGGTAGACTTCATGAGTCAAAGCTGAAGTAATAACTGACATGCCTGGACTATTGGACTGGTTAGTTATGCCTGGACTATTGGCCTGGTTAGTTCCGCCTGTAACCCAAAAAAAAAACTTCTAAAACGGATTTCAACCCTTTGAAACGGCGGCAGAGTAAGGCGTTCCATTTTTATCACCACCTCTGGTAGCAAAGAGATAAATAAAACATAAGCCTCCCATGGCAAAGAGAAAATACCCGGACAACAATTTCGCACTGCTCACTACCGTCGTTAATTACAGATTGAATATATAAAATAAAATCACCTAGGAATCATATATTACAACAATAAGACGTTATGCTAAGATTCTCGTCAGTGTTGCTGTAACAGACTTCTACTTGCTGCTGCTCGGGTCTGGACAGCCTCAGTGGCCAAGCTTTTCGTTACAACTCTCTCCTCCTTTCTTCGCCATCTTCTTATATTCTTCCTCTCCCAGCTGCTCTTTTCGGGCTTCTCCGCCTTTCAGTCCCACTTCCTGCTCCCCTTCGTGCCCCAGCTGCTCCTTACATTTCTCTTCATGCCCCACCTTCTCGGCCTATATGTTGAGCCGAGACATTAAAAAGAAAATTAAAACAAATCACGACCCTTCGAACAACGGTGGATGGGTATCCGAAAACAGTAGCTGCGTAGCAAGGAGCTTGCAATTTCAGCTGTATCGTGGCCGCGCATGCCTTCTAAGCTAAAGCATTTATGGTTCGAGTCCTCGACGCGATTGAGTACATACCCTAGCCAGTCCAAAAAATAGAAGAGCAGCAAGAAATATGACTAATTATTTTTTAATTATGTAAATTCCATTTCGTCATTAATACATAATACATAAATTATTTAAATTATAAAAATGAGGGAGTTAGTATGGATCCCTAAACTTGGTAACTTAAAGTCGAAATCTCTAATTCAAGTCTAACTTGATGTTGACTTATCGACCCAGTTTTATGGTTATTGGCATTATCAAGTTATATAAAAAAAATTAAAATAAAAAGGGACGATCTTTGGTTAGTTGGTATTGTGTGGTATTAATTTAATTATTTAAATCCCATTTCGTCATTAATACATAATACATAAATTATTTAAATTATAAAAATGAGGGAGTTACTATGGATCCCTAAACTTGGTAACTTAAAGTTGAAATCTCTAATTCAAGTCTAACATGATGTTGACTTATCGACCCAGTTTTATGGTTATTGGCATTATCAAGTTATATAAAAAAAATTAAAATAAAAAGGGATGAATTTTTAAAAGTTCTCTTAAAAACTCAATAGATGTTTGGTTAGTCGGTATTGTGTGGTATTAATTGCGTACAGCTATTGATCATGGGCACATTTAATAATTTTTTAATTTTAAATCTTAATCTTATGGTCGGAATTGAAGATGTTGACATATTTTTAGTGGTCCTCCCAAATCAATGAATGGGATTTACTATTGATAACTTCCTTGTATTTATGAATGCATGTGTTAACATGTTTACTTTTTCACATTTACCTAATCATATTAAGAAATTACTGTAAGGTCATATGATTGCCACCTTAAAATGATTAACAAAGATTAATATCTATGCAAGATTTTATTGTCACTTTTGGTGGATGAGTAGCAGACGCTACCTCAGATGGATTACACGTATAACTGTTGGGATGTGAACCGTGGACACCTTTGGCCTACATTGTGAACCGGGGCCAAGCTTGGCTTGAGTTTCATGTTATAATTGTGGCTGATGATGGTCATACGATCAACCACAACAATCATTTTTGTGGCCATTCATGGTTATATATGTTTTTATATATTTATTTTGAATTATATATGTTTCGGAGTAACTGTAACATCATGATTCACTGGAACGGTTATTACGATTCTTCCTGAAACAGTTGTCTGCCACAGTAGAAAACAGTTGTTTACCTCGCAGGAGCAAAGAAATAAATCTTGTTCTCTGGATTCGAGTTAAAGCCATTTGCGATCCTACCGACTTTCACTATAATTATTTTTTATTAGGTACCGTTAGCGCAAAACATGGTTTTCATTAATGAAACCATGTAAATCATGGGAATCTAGATCTGTAGCAGTTGTTAATTTGAGTTCTGTGCGAGTATGCTTCAGTTTATTAATTCTCGCCATCTCAACATCTTGCAGACGCCCGTACTCTTTAATTTCAAATAATAATAAGAGCCAATGCATAATAAAAACTTTGTTTTCTACAGGATACAAATATGTTTTCCATTTGTAAATATCCGGTTATGAGCGTGAGCGTGAGCGTGCAGTAATTAGTTCATGGTGAATATCATTATAGCACGGTACCGTTAAATAAATAGTTTTAATACATTCTCGTGATTGAAATTTACATAGAATAAACTTAGTTTCTTAACTTAGATAAGTAGATTATTATAATTGTTCAAGTCCTTCCAAGCTGATCTAAATATAATGAGTTTAAGCAACAATATTTCTTATGGATAAATTAAACAATTTTAACCTGGTAAAATTAGGTTATGTGTATATACTAGTTGTAAGTATAGGTATATACTACTTAGCCCATTTAATGAGGCGGGAATGGAATTTCGAAAACATGCAACACATTCGGATGGCCTCTAATGACATGGGGGGGTTTTCATTGGCCATATTTACGGTGCTTTTCTTTCCTAGGATGGTTGGTCCTTTAATATTTAGTGTTTTTTTTATTTGATGGTCTCTCGGTCAGCTGAGATTTAATTTTCTACTTTCAAGATGGGGAAACATGAGGGAGCTATGAACCATGGAATGGTCCAACCCAATTAGATGCCCTATCTGGTGAAGCTCCACCGTCTAAATGTCCATGGCGGAGCTATCACCTGTGATGGCCATGCTCACCGTCCAAACCTCAGCTCTGTCAAAGTGAAATCGCTCGTCCTAGCACATCCACAATAAACAGTTTATGCTAAAATTAAGTTTAGTAAATTAAATATTATAGCAGATTTTATTTACAAACCCTAATTAAAATTTATGTTAAAATTAGGTTTAATAAATTAAATATGCCTTTTGATGTTCATCAACCACAATTGTGGCTGTGCTAGATTCACATGTCGCCACTTAACCACTTAACATGGGTGAGGTTGTTGTTTATATTTGTGAAATAATAGTTATTCAACACTGTCAAAATTCATGGGTGGGTGCGGTTACCGTTGTTATTGTTATCTATAATGAAATAATAGTTATTCAAGCCTGTGTTAAAATTCAAATGAAATTATGGCTAGTTGTGGTATTAATAATTACATTCAATATATGTTTGGTTAGTTGTATTGTGTGGTATTAATAATTACAATTGTAGAGTAGTAGTTCCACACATTATTAGAGATTGGTTAGTGTATTTGTTTTTTTTTAAGAAAGATGGAGGAGTAGGTTCACTACATGAATGATATATTGGAGTATTAATAATTACAATTGTAGAGGAGTAGTTCCACACATTATTAGGAGATAGGGTTATTTAGTGTATTTGCTATTTTTTTTTAGAAAGATGGAGGAGTAGGTTCACTACATGAATGATATATTGGAGAGTGTCTAAATCATTTTTTGAGGGTCCAATCATTAGCCCACTCCTAATGCTACATGAATGATATATTGGAGGTGTCTAAATCATTTTTTGAGGGTTTAATCATTAGCCCACTCCTAATGCCAAAGGAGGCTCAAAGGATGAGGGTCCAATAGCTCACTCTTAATGTCAAAGGAAGGTAAGCTCAAAGGTTGAGGTTATTTGTCAAGTATTTATTGTGTGCATTTGAACCCTTAAGATTTGGTGTATTTACAAAATGGATGAGGTATGAACTGTGAGGCTTAATATGTCAGTGGTGGTAAAAGTGTTAGTAAGGTTATAGATGGCATGGTAGATGATAAAAAAAAATTGTCRCATTTTTCCCTTTTCACACTCCTACAAGTTCATTTGATGTTAGAGAAGCCTAAGGTAGATAGCTCCGCCATGGAGGGGAGGCTCTAGACATGAGGATGTGGTTTATCATAACAAGATTGAAGTGCTTCAGAAGAGAAAGGAGAAGTCTCAATTTGTAGAACAACTTCTTTGAAATTGTTGTATAAAATCCCTCAAATTCTTTGTTTTCCCGCATTATTTTCATTCCTTGTGAAAAAAACCCTCAATTTCTTTATTGTTCGGGTGCAGTTTCGTTTTCCATGCTGCAATCAAACAATATTTTAAAACTATTTATGATATTTTACAATGTTGAATTTTAAAACTTTTTATTGTGCATATTTTTTTAATAGTACTTAATTGGGAGATATTTTTTATGCTACAACAAGGTTACAATAGGTTTTGACTAAGAATCTTGTCAATTTGGTAGTTTTTATTGATTTATTCCTCTCCCCTCAAAGAACCAATAGGAGGAGAGAAGACAAATGAGTACAAAAATAGAATCTTACACATTCAATACATAGAAAAATACAAAAACAAAACATAGCTAACAATTACGAAGGGGATGGGTTTGGGTCTTTCTTCAAAATTTCGACAAAGGATTTAGAATATTCAAAGTGAACCCTCATTGTTGGCTCTAGTGGTTCCTCGTCTCCTTGATTTCCTTTGTCTCCTCTTCTTCCCCTAGACACAAGTTTGTGTGGCTTATGTATTCCTTCAATCGGTGAACCTTCTAGCCTTCTACTAGGATTGGGAAACAAACAATGGATCTGTTCAATCCTATAATGTTTACACGAATCAAAAGTTGAGGGTGATATCTTCCCAACATGGCTATTTAGACATTGTGTTTGTAGTAATAGACAAGTGATTTCATTAAGATATAAGAGTGTTTTTTTTTTCTTTTTCTTTTTCTTTTTCCAAGTTACACTGCCCGGGGAAAACCCCCATGCACTTCTCCTCATTTCAAGGATGGTACCCAGTGTAAACCTCAGAATCTTCAAGATACAAGTCCGATCAACAACAAGGTTCAAATCCATTGCAACAATATAATTGGTACTTCCCCTCATTTCAAGGAGGATACCCAATGTAAACCCTAGAATCTTCAAGGTACAAGGTCGATCAACAACAAGGATCAAAGCCATTGCAACAATATAATTGTTAAGAGCTCAACATGTAGCAGGTACTTCCCCTCATTTGAGGATGGTATCCAAGGAAAACCCTAGAATCTTCGGGGTACAAGGCTAGTCAACAACAAGGCTCAAAGTCATTACAACAATATACTCGTTAAGATCTCAACATGTCACTAGTGAGAATTGAACCTCGGTGGGAAGGATAACGATCATTCAACAACAAGGCTCAAAGTCATTACAACAAGATACTCGTTAAGATCTCAACATGTCACTAGTGAGAATTGAACCTGGGTGGGAAGGATAACGATCATTCCTACCAACCCAATTGACATAAGAGTATATTGTTATCTAAATCTATTATTTAGTTTAGAGATTCTCTTAAAAGGTAAGAGTATCACCAACCCATCCTAATTATGTTATTGATGTGTTATTTTTTTTTAATCGTATTCTTCGTAATCTATTATTAAGTTTATAGATTACCTTAAAAGATAAGAGTATCACCAACCCATCCTAATTATGTTATTGATGTGTTATTTTTTTTAATCGTATTCTTCATATAATCGCATCATAATTTTATTATGAGCACAACATAGAAAGTTATAATAGCAAATGTGTTTGTCAACATGAAATGAGTTTCTTATATACATTCATGCTAATGGGTTTATGCACATTGAGCTCATAATATGCAGGTTAGTCTCTTCATGGACACTTTGAGAGGTGTCAATTAATATAAACCCAAAATGTTTAGAGGAAAGTAAAAGTATAAGAAGTGGGTGACAAATTATTTAGAGGAAATGATAAGCATATGTTTAAAAAAAAATAAAAACAATTCTTGGATGGGGTGATACTCATCGATACTAGGTACGCCCACATGGAAGCTCTAATGATCGACGAGATGACAGCCAAGGGCATGCCAACTAGCAGATCACTAGTGCATACAGAGAATTGTGGGAATTGAGGCGGCTTGGAGCTAAATGGGTTCATACCATCTCATTCCATGTGCGGTATTGATGATATCCATTAACGTAGGATGTGATCTACCTGGCGGGCTACGAGGCCATCAATGTTGTGGAAGGAGAAGTCTCAAGAAGAAATAATTGAGAGTACGAGGAGAAATGATGTAGAGGATTGGAAATGTGGCCCAACGCATGTTTAGTGGGTGGTAGTCACATCCTAGATAATTGGAAAGGGATATTCTAGCAACAAATCTCCCAATGCAAAAAATCGAGGGTAGAGTGCATGGTTATGTTTTATTGGGAGATCAGTGGTGACGCAGCTGCAGAGTAGGAAAGATCCTTAGTCTTGGGCGTCATGTAAGGAGTTGGGTTGTCTAAAACAAAAAGGAGTGAGTGCAAGGTTGTTTTTATGCACAGGAAAAAGTGGGTGTTACCTGGGAAAGGTGCAATGGAAAGAGGAATTATATAAGGTTATTGAAAAGTTGGAAACATTGGCCTCCGCCCCCTAGTATTCTAAGAGAGTTGATTCTTGTCCAATGTGGCTAGAGGACCGACAAAGGAGGAGAGGGGGAGCCAGCAGGAGGACAAGAAAAAAGAGGCTTCCCTCCCCAAGGGATAATGAACAATGTGCACTCAAATCGGTAGGCTTGGCTGGTAGGAACTCGAGACCAAAAACTCTGATCAGAGGCAGAGAAAAAGGTAGTTGAGGAGGTCGAAGAGGGAATCTGAGGCTAGAGGCAAACTATTATAGAAGAGAATATATTGGATGAGGTTCAGGAATGGGTAGAGGACCCATATTACTCCAAGACAAGAGAAAACAAGTACTTTAAAATAACATAAACTTATTGGATAGTCAAGGAAATGGTTGGGAATGCACTAGAAAATACCAAGGAGGAGCAGGAGAACATTATGCATGCACTCAAAAATTTTGAGGGAAAATTTGAGTTATTCTGCAAGTCCCAGCATGGAATTAAAGAGGAGTAGTTCCACAATATATGTTTGGTTAGTTTGCATTGTGTGGTATTGATAACTATTATTGTAGAAGAGTAGTTAGTTACACACATCATTAAGAGATAGGGTTAATTAGTTTATTTGCTAAAAAACAAATTAAAAAGATGGAGGAGTAGGTTCACTACATGAATGATGTATTGGAATGTGTCTAAATCATTTTTTGAGGGTCCAATCACTAGCCCCCTCCTAATGCCAAAGGAGACTAGGCTCAAAGGATGAGGGTCCAATCCTTATCTCACTCGTAATGCCAATGGAAGGTAAGCTCAAAGGTTGAGGTTATTTGTCAAGTATTTCTTGTGTGCATTTGAACCCTTAAGATTTGGTGTATCTACAAAATGGATGAGGTGTGAGGATTAATATGTCAGTGGTGGTAAAAGTGTTAGTAAGGTTTCAGGGAGCTCCTTAATCTTTGTTTTCCCACATTCTTTTCATTCGATTTCTAAAATCCTTGTTGCATTTATACAACGATTGTCTAAATGCAATCGTTGTCTAAAAGTCGTATGTCATGCTGCAATCAGACAGTATTTGGTTTCGTCTGGAGGGAATGAATGGATTCGATAAGTCGACCCTTATATGAAGAGTTTACATGAGTTTACACAAGTTTAAATTAGCTTCCAAGAAAAATGGTAAGAGCCCCATCCATCTCCCAGCCGCGATGAAAAAATTACTTCTCAAGCCATTATAATAATGAGGGAGTTAATATGGATCCCTAAACTTGGTAACTAATTTATTAGTATTATTTTTCGTTTATAAAATAATTTAATTATTAATTAATTTTAATAACAATGTTTTAAAACAATTACAATTAATTTAATAAACAATTACAAATAATTTAATAAACAATTACATTGTAAAAGATCATAAATAGTTTTAAAATTCATAAGAGAAAATAAATATTTTATTTAAAATATATATATATATATATATATATATATATATATATATATATATATATATATATATATATATATATATATATATATATATATATATATATTAAATAAAATATTTATTTTCTCTTATGAATTTTAAAACTATTTATGATCTTTTACAATGTTGAATTTTAAAATGTTTTATTGTGTGTATTTTTTTAATAGTACTTAATTGGGAGATATTTTTTATGCTACAACAAGGCTAAAATAGGTGTTGATTAAGAATATTGTCCACTTGGTAGTTTTTATTGATTTATTCATTTCCCCTCAAAGAACTAATAGGAGAGGAGAGAAGACAAATGAGTACAAAAATAGAATCTTACACACATAATATATAGAAAAATAAAAAAATAAAACATAGCTAACAATTGCATGTTGTAATCCCTCCCTCCCTTGATGTCCCAAGTTGATATTATTTTTTTGGATCGTAAGTCCTCTTAGATTTATTTTCCCTTGTGAGAGAAGGGGAGGGGTTTGGGTCTTTCTTCAAAATTTCAGGAAAGGATTTAAAAGATTAAAATTGAACCCTTGTTGTTGGCTCTTGTGGTTCCTCATCTCCTTGATTTCCTTTGTCTCATCTTCTTCCTCCTCTATTTCCTCTGCATCCTCTTCTTCCTCCTCTCATTCGACTCCTTCTTTTTTGGATCTAGAACCTTAAGATGGATATATGTCGATGTCAGGGTGCATTGAACCCAAGTTGGGTTCCACTGCTTCATGTTCAAATTTCTTCCCAATGTCTTATGGAATTTCTGAACCCTCAAGATACTCTAGAACTTCAAACTCATTATTTCTTGAAGTGGAAAAACCTTCTTCGGGTACTATTGGTTGAGGCATCCCCTTTCATTGAGAATTCCTACACCTACTTGAGACCTTCTTGAATCGAGATTCTTCTCTTGAATGTTACTTTGATTGTGTTCGCTCCTGGGATTTTGGACAACTTTTAGCAAAATGTACATAAAACATCACAAATATTGCATTTGAATCAAATCTCTTTGAAATCCAGTTTCTAATAATTCCTCCACCCATCAATATTAATTTGCAAAGCCTATGGGATTTCCTTCTCCAAATCCACCCCCATACATATTCTTGCGCAAGGAAACAAATTTCCTTTTGATTCTACTCAATCAATGAATCTACCTAGATTATTTCCAATGTCTCTAAGAGTGCAATCCTCCCAAAAAATTAGAGAGAGATGAGGCAATATAACCCACATCAGGACTAATGTTCTCCTGTGTTGAAGTCTACGAACCACCAGGCTAGATACATTCCCCTAAATCCCATAAAATATGATCTAGAATGGAATATTAGATCACACTCTTTTTTATTAAGAAAAAGAAAGACAAAATAGCCATGACTAGAATGTTAAGCCCTAATATTGGCTCATTACCCCTTAATTGGGGCATATTATATTA
>ML816626.1:153516-185717 GCA_009831015.1 Picea engelmannii
TCAACATGTAGCAGATACTTCCCATCATTTTGAAGATGGTATCCATGGTAAATCTTGGAATCTTCAAGGTACAAGGTTAGTCAACAACAAGGCTCAAATCCATTACAACGGTATACTCGTTAAGAGCTCAACATGTCACTAGTGAGAATTGAACCTGGGTGGGAAGCATAACAATCATTCCTCCCAACCACCCAATCTAAACCCAATTTATATAAGAGTGTCTTGCTATCCAAATCTATTCTTTAATTTAGAGATTATCTTAAGAGGTAAGAGTATCACCAACCCATCCTAATTATGTTATTGTTAAGATCAATGTTGTTATTAGGTTATTTCCAATTTACTAGAGAATTTAATACATTTCCAAAACAACAGCATAAAGAGGATCACTTAGAGAAACAAAATAACAAGGTACACAACATTTTATCCCGAGAAACCCTCATGGGGGAGAAAACCCAGCAAAACCTTCCTCAACAATAGATTTCCAAGACTAAAAACAAAATACCAAGAATAAGATAGGACTGAGTATGCGCCTCTCTTCTCCTTCCTCCTGCAACCACAATTTCCTTCAAAACATGCGCACTAGATGAGTGAGTGATTTTTCCAAGTGAGGCGCCATCCTCACTTATAAATACTATTTGAGGAGGCGCTAGGGTTTTGTCTCTTCACTTAGTAGGGCCGACTTCTTCCAAGAGTGGTTAAAACCACTTTATAAACCCTAGGGACCGACTTTACAAATACCACCATATAAATATGGTTTGACCAATCCAAAAAAGGGGATTTGGTCTTATACAAGACTCAACATGATCAATCCAAAAAAGGGGATTTGATCTATAAGATAATAACCCAAATATAATTAGAATATTCTTCGAAGTTACAATATTTCAACACTCCCCCTTAACAAGAAGGGTATTCTACTGACATAACCCAATACAACATCATCAAGAGAAAGAGAGGGAAGCATCATCATCAGCATATGGAACACTAACTGGCACATCTACAAATCATTAGAAGTTTTTCTCATCATCAATATCATCATCCACAACATGGAGTTGGAGTAGAATCATTATCATCATCAACAGCATGAAGCTGAAACATCAACATCAATTAACATAAAGCTAGAAAAACAATATCACCAACACGAGGCCGGTACACCATCATCAGCAGCACGAGGTTGATACAACATCAATAAAAACACGAGATTGAAACAACAACATCATCATCACGAGGCTGACACAACCACATCATGAGCATGAGGTTGAGACAACAACATCATCATCATATGGAAACAGAATGAGGCAGGTGAAACAACAACATTTTGCGGTACTCTGACATACCATCCTTACCGGACCTTTGGGATCTGCCTAGGAATCATAATATTCCCTAGGATATAAAATCCTAACAAGATACCATGTGGTACTCTAACAGATCGTCCTTATCATACCTTCGGGATCTGCCCAGGAATCATAATATTCCCTAGGATATAAAATCCTAACTGAGCTACCACTGCTGACCACGGCTGGCATATACATGCACAGGTACTCTGACAAACCGTCCTTACCGGACCTTCGATATCTTCCAAGGGATGATCAATCCCCTAGGATATGAAATCCTAACAGAGCTACCCAATGTTGATCAGGATACTATAGTGTCAACAACATCACTCCCCCTTTAGAGGGAGGTCCTTTCGGACAACACCAATCTTGTCTCGGGAGTACTCAAACTTCACATGAGACAGAGGCTTGGTCAACACATCCACAACCTGCTCATTTGTGCCAACATATTGGAGCTTTATAGATCCCCTCTGCACCATATCACAAATGTAGTGATATCAGATCTCTAAGTGCTTTGACTTATCATGGAACATTGGGTTCTCCATCATCTTTATACAACTCTGGTTATCACATAGAATCACGGTGGCTTCCATTTCCAGATCGAATAGACATGTCAACAACTTTCGAAGCCATATGGCTTCACAACTGGTGGAACATGCTACAATATATTCCACTTATGTCGTGCTGAGAGAAATATTGGATTGCTTCTTGCTTTTCCATGAAGTCATGGCTAACCCCAAACTAAAACAACATCCTGAAGTTCTCTTTCTATCATAAGAACTTCCAACCCAATCTAAATGAGTATAATCATACAGTCTGAAGTCATGATCTCCAGTATAACAGAGACCATAATCCAACATACCCTTAAGGTATCTCATCACATGCTTTGCAGCTACAAGGTGAACACGTCTAGGCTCTACCAGATACTGAGTCAAGGTGTTCACAAAAAAACATATATCTGGCCGGTATTCATCAGATACATCAACAAACCAATAATTTGTCTGTACAAAGTAGCATCAACCAACTCTGACGAAGTATCAACTAAGAGCTTCAAATTTGTTTCCATGGGTGTGTTCATGGATTTACATTCGAACATGTCAAATATTTTTAGTATTTCAATTGCATACTTTCCTTGGTTAAGGAAGATCTTCTTTGGGCTCTGCCAAACCTCAAGACCTAAGAAATAATGCATCAGGCCTAGGTCTTTCATCTCAAACTCTACAACGAGCTTCTTCTTACACTCTACGATGAGATTTTCTTCTCCAGTTAAGAATAAGTCATCCACATACAGTAGTAGTATAACTAGTTCATCATTCATAACCTTGAAGTAAAGGTTAGAATCAACTTTACTCTTGGTAAATCCCAAAATTGTCAGGAAACTATCAATTATTCCATACCAATCTCTAGGAGCTTGCTTCATCATGTACAGAGCTTTCTTCAACCTGCAAACATGAGTCTTTCTATCTTCAACTTCAAACCCTTGTGGTTGTTCTATATACACTTCTTCTTCAATAACACCATTTAAGAAGGTTGTTTTCATTTCCATCTCGAGTAACTTCCACTTCATTTTGGTTGCAAGAGATATGATGGTTATGATAGAAGTGTATTTGGATACAGGAGAAAAAGTATCTTCATAATCAATACCTTCCTTTTGAGAAAAACCACGAGCCACAAATCTTGCCTTATGTTTTTCAATACTTCCATCTATTGCATGTTTTATCTTGTATGTCCACTTGGAAGATACCACATATTTGTTCTTTGGTCTGGGAATTACTTCCCATACATCATTCTTTATAATGGACAGGTATTCTTTTGTCATGGAATCCACCCATTCTTTCTTCTGAATGGCTTCTTCGAAGCAAGTAGGTTATTTTTCTATGAGATCACACATCAAGGCCATATAGCTGGAGAATGTCTTAGGTTTCTTGATTCATCTCATGGTTCCTTCTGGGGCACCATACTTCTTAGCATATTGAATAAGTTATCTCTCCCAAGTTAGTTTTCTATTGTGATAGATCATCATACGGGGAGGTTCTTGAGATTCTATCATATCATGATCTTCTGGAATCTCATCATTGGGGATAACTGTAACTTCCTTCAAGGGTTCTGCAACTCTAGGAGCTACAGGTTCTTCTTCATATACTTCTTCAAGATGGCATTTCCTTGATCTCTTGACTGTTGCATCTTCATAAAAGGTTACATCTTTGTTGATCTCCATATGATGGTAACCTGGTATGTAAATTCTGAAGGCCTTAGAGTGTTAATATTATGGTAGCTGCGGGAGGTATTTACCTCCATGTGTAAACATGACGAGAATAGAATATTTCGAGAAGAAAGAAGAAACCCTAATTAGTTGGATAATAACCCTAGAAGACAAGTTGGCTCAAGAGGATAACTTGTATTAGGTTATTAGCCTCCAAGAGAAGAAGTCGGCTAAAGGAAATATCATATACTAAGTAAATAGGCACCCAGAATGAGAAGTCGGCCCAGGCAGTTTGTCAGTTTAGTATAAATACAGGAGGCCAGTCTTCATTCTAGCAGGCATTCTCAGAACTGCAGAGCTCACTTGTGCGCACTGCAGTTAGCCATTTTGTGTACAAGTTTGGAGGAGAGATGTCGTTGCGTCTGCTGCAGCTAGAAGATTATGTTTTGGCTTGGATTATCTCTTGGTTATGGTGCGCTATCCTTGGAGAAAGGTGCACTACCCTTTGTTTGGCTATCTCTTATGGTGGCTATCTCTTAAGGTGCGCTATCCTTTGTTATGGTGCGCTATCTCTTGGTTTGGTGCGCTATCCTTGGAGAAAGGTGTGCCACCCTTTGTTTTTCTATCTAGCTTAGGGTTTGCTTCCGGAATGATTCTCTGTCAAGGTTAAGGTGCTCGGAGGGTGGCTTCGGCCTATGGTTGGATGAAAATAGTGATATTGTCTATGGTAAAACACACACATCCATAATATTCTAACAGGTTATGGGCCCACACCTCCTTCATTCAATCTAACCACTATAAGGGAGCATAGCCATAAGGATATTAAGCTTGTTAAAGAACTGTCGCTAGGGTTTCTAGCAGGAGCAGTCACCAAAGCACTGTCACTAGGGTTACTAGCAGGTGCAGTTGTAGAAACCCTAACCCTCTCATTGAGGAACCTTAAGTGAATAGATTGACCTAAGTTTCGGATAAACCAGTATTCCCTAGCCTAGCGCATCTCCTGGTACTCTCAGCAAGACAAGATGTTAAGTTTGAGTTTTTGGTCAAATCTAGGGTTGACCAAATCAAACCAGCCATGACTTACTCTATGAAGTCAGAAAACAAGTTAGAAGGAGCTTCTAACTTCAGAGCATGGAAGACAAGGATTGACCTCATCCTTGCCAAAAATAAAGTGTTGGATATCATGAAAGGAAATATTGTGGAACTATAGTTTGAAGAAGGAAAAGAGAAGGAACTGCAGAACGTTGCAGTTATGGAGAAGTTCAAAGAAGGTGATATAAATTCCATGAGTATCATAGTGGACTCTATAAAAGACCACTTGATACCCTACATCTCCCATCTTGACTCATCTAAGAAGATGTATGATGCCCTAATAAACCTCTTCTTAGTCTGAAGATATGTCTGGTTTACTGGAACAAGAAATCATCATAGTCTTCTCCCTCCATCTGGGAGAACCTCTAGTTATGGATCTTGCAATGCTTACATAATATGAATGCAAAGACTGTTCTCCAGAATAATTGAACAAAGAGCGTATGTAGAGCAACCTCAAGGCTTTGAGGTATAACAGAAAGAGACTCTTGTATGCAAAAGACAACTTGATGGAGAACCTCCAATGCACAGCAGAAGCGCGGTGAAGACTTTCTATAACAGAGATATTGTATCAGAATGGTTACTAAGAAGCTCAGGATGATGGCTTGCTAATCCATGATAAACTCTCATGATGAAAAAAGAAGTACCACTTGGATATGTTCCAGTTTGACCCTTGTCACGATGTTATGAGCTAGCAGGAAACAAAGATGAATCCAACAATGATATACTATATTGATCAGAGCTATATGAAGCCTTCAGAGAAAACCGATGTTCCAGAAATACTGAAGTACATTGAGATCAAGCATTACATTCCCCATGATGAAGTCCAGAAAAGGGAAAGTGGTTCTCCAATATACATCTCCACAGAGGAGCAGATAAGCAGACATTTTGGTAAAGCTTCTATCCAAGATGAAAGAGTTTGCATACTCAAGTTGGAGCTCGTGGAGACGACTTCCTTATTGAAAAAGGAAGAGATGACTCCCAGGTTGGAAGGGAGCACTGATGTGTTATTGACTTATGGACGGTCATTTTTCAGTTCGAAAAATGGTCCAGGATGAGCAGTTCCTTTCCAGTTCAGAAAGTGGTTTGAGATTTCTGACGGACAGGCATTTTCCATTTCGAAAAATGGTCCAGATCGAATGGTCATTTTTGCAATGAAAATGGTTCGGTGGATCGTTGATGTACCATAGACAGCAATTTCCCATTGTGGTTAACATGGGGAATGGTCTAGGACAGTGTCTCTTCTTGACGGTCAATCTTGGTAGTAGTCAAGAACATTGGTCTGCCTCGTCAGACAGTCATTCTTTTTAAGCTCACAGTTGTGGGCAGTTTCGAAGAATGGTCCATTTTGGAGGTTGGTGTAGGACAGTCATTTCCTTAGGAAATGGTCTAGACAGTCATTCCCTAGGGAAGATTCATTATCTCCAGGTTTCACTTTGTTTAGTACCGGAGGAATGGTCCAGGTTCATCAATCAGGGACATACATTCCCTAGGGCAGACTCATTCTCTCCAGGTTGCACTTTGTTTAGTGTCGGAGGAATGGCCCAGGATAGGTAATGGTCCAGGCTCAGAAATCAGGACAATTATTCTTCCTTGCTTGAGAATAATAGTCCATATAGCTCATCATTGATGTTTGACCTTCTGAGGGAAGATGCTCTTCCAGATCTCACAGATGTGAGTGGAAGAATGGCCCAAATGATTCAGTTTATATCACAACATTTTTTTCTGTGCAGGTTTATATCAGATGATTGTTATGGAGACTGTATGTCTCTAGATAGCAGATGTATGCTATTGTGGTGGATTGTGTTCCACTGATTGTGACTATACATCATTGATCAAGTATCTGTGTGCTACTTGGTGTGGTAGTGTACCACTGGATTGTAGTTGAGTACTACTATGGATAGACACAGTTGTGTTTTATTGAATGATATTGTTCTGATTGCCTTGAAGACTATCAACAGTGTTGGAAATTATTATCAGCTAGATGGATGATAAATGGACAGAGATTTCCCAGACGGAAAATGGTCCAGGACATTTATTCTTCTAGGACATATGTCTGGATTAGAAGAATGGTTCTTGTGTTACTCTATGGAGTGAGTGACTTATCCAACATCATGTCTTATTACTCAGATGGAGTATGGGTTCGAGAGATGATGCAGTTGATGACACTGGTAGTGATGATGGTGCTCATGATCTAATCATAAGATATTCTATACAACTATGTTGATGCTACCAGGGGAATGGTATGTTTGTGCTCAAGACCGTCACCTTCAATACCTCCCTAGATAGGAGGGAGTGTTGATATTATGGTAGTTGCGAAAGTTATTTACCTCCACACGTAAACTTGATGAGAATAGAATATTCCAGGAAGCAAGAAGAAACCCTAATTAGTTATATAATAACCCTAGAAGACAAGTCGGCTCAAGAGAATAACTTGTATTAGGTTATTAGCCTCCAAGAGAAGAAGTCGGCTAAAGGAAATATTATATACTAAGTAAATAGGCACCCAAAATGAGAAGTCGACCCAGGCAGTTTTCCAGTTTAGTATAAATACAGGAGGCCAGTCTTCATTCTAGCAAGCATTCTCAGAACTACAGAGCTCACTTGTGCGCACTGCAGTTAGCCAGTTTGTGCGCAAGTTTGGAGGAGAGTTGCCGTTGCAGCTGCTGCAGCTAGCATATTACGTTTTGGCTTGGACTATCTCTTGGTTATGGTTTGGACTATCTGATCAACTCTTGTTCGGTGTGCTATCCTTGGAGAAAGTTGTGCCACCCTTTGTTTGGCTATCTAGCCTAGGTTTTTCTTCCGGAATGATTCTCTATCAAGGTTAAGGTGCTCAGAGGGTGGCTTCGGACTATGGTTGGGTGAAAATAGTGATATTTTCTATGGTAAAACAAGCACATCCATCATATTATAACATAGAGACCTCACAGCATCCAAAAAATATTCCCTTCTTTCCTGAGGGATCCAACTTAGTTCTTTTTTCTTTTGGAATGTGTACAAATATTGGACAACAAAATATTTTGAAATGGCTTACTTCTGGCTTCTTTCCAATGAACATTTATTCGGGGGTTTTGAATCCAAGTGCACTATGGGATAATCTATTTTGGACATAAAAAAAAAATCTTGTTGCTTCAACCCATAAGTGCATTGGAAGATCTTGATCATGAATCATAGTCTTCACTGCTTTCATAATTGTTATATTCTTTCTTTCTGCTACACCATTTTGTTGAGGATTATAGGGAGTGGTGAGCTCCCTCTTAATCCTGACATCTCTGCAAAAGCTTCCAAATTAATTTGAGGTGTACTCTCCTCCATTATTTGACCTGAGTATTTTGATTTTTCTTTTGGAGAGGTTTTCTACCAAGGCTTTGAATTCCTTGAGCTTTCCGAGTACTTCATCTTTTGACTTCAAGAAATAAACCCAACTGTTATGAGAGTAATCATCAATAAATGATACATAGTATACATACCCGCTTAGAGAAGTTGATGGCATTGGACCACATACATTTGAGTGGATGAGTTTCAAGATTCAATCTGCTTTATTGTCGCTCTTTGGGAAATGATTATTTATGTTCTTTCCTTGTGCACATCGCATGCATACACCTTCATGATCAACATTAAATTATGGTAAATCTGTAACTACCTTTCTTACATATGGTAAGGCTTTGTAGTTGATGTGAGCTAGTCTTCTATGCCAAAGTTCACAAGGATTTTTAGTAGAGTGAGTTAAGGATACATCTTAGTGACCTTTTAACTTGTACAAACCTCCTTCTTTTGTTCCAATAACAACTCCATATTTTATAGTTTTTCCTTTAGGCCACATAATAACTTCACCATCTATGAATGTAACCCTGAAACATTCTTATCTAGGGATGAGATAGAAATTAAGTTCTTTTTAAAAAATAGTACATAGAGTACATCTTTCATTCTCATCAGAGTTCCTGAATCCAGTTTGTAAGTGGATTCTCCCATTCCTTTGATAGGGTACTGATAATCATCTCCAAGTGAAACTTTCTGGGGGAAGCCCTTTTCTGTAAGGCTAGATAGAATTCCTTTCTAACCTATCATGTGCTTAGAAGAACCACTATCTATGAGCCAAGTATCCTCTCCATGTGTGGCAGATCCTGAGAGGGAAGAAAACAAAACTTGATCTTCAATTTCTTATTTGGTCAACTTCTTGGGTGGCTCATCATCTTCAGTTGCATGGGCATGATGTATTTTGTTATTTCTCTTCTTGTATTATTCCTTTCTGGCAGGACAGTTCTTAGAAATGCATCCCATATTATGACAATGATAACATTGATAAGAGGAGAAGTCTTTTCGCTTTCTTTGGCCCTTATGATTTTTCTGGAATCTCCTTGGAGGGTGAGATTCTTTATGAAAATGGGTCTCCTTTTGGAAATGAGACCTTTTGTTTCCTCCTTTAGTATGAGAAGCTAGGGCTTGATCTTCATCTCTTAATAGTACGACTTCTTGATTGGCCACCCTTTCTTCTTCTTGAACACATTCTTCCCATATACTTTCAAATTGGAGTTTCTATTTTCTTGCACATATAGCTTTTCTGGTTTTCTGGTACTAGCCAAAACTAGGGTTTGACTTTCTGGAGAATCTAGCCACTAAAAAGGTGCACTCAAGCTGCCAAAAGATGCGCTAGGGTAGGGTGCACTTCCATAGATATTTTTGGTCAAAATTTTCTCTTCAGTAAAAAACCCTAATTTCCTTGTATGACAACAGTGACATTTTTAGATACCTAGTGGAAGGTACTCTATTCAGTCAAGCCCTAATACCATGTTAAGATTAATGTTGTTATTAGGTTATTTACAATTTACTAGAGCATTCAATGCATTTCCAAAACAACGACATAAAGAGGATCACTAAGAGAAACACAATCACAAGGTACACAACATTTTATCTTGGGAAACCCTCATGGGGGAGAAAACTCAACAAAACCTTCCTCAATAATAGATTTCCAATACAATGCCAAGACTAAGAACAAAACACCAAGAATAAACTAGGATCAAACATGTGCCTCTCTTCTCCTTCCTCCTGTAACTGCAACTACCTTCAAAAGATGCGCACTAGATGAGTGAGTGAGTTTTTCGAGTGAGGAGCCATCTTCACTTATAAATACTAGTTGAGGAGGCGCTAGGGTTATGTCTCTTCACTTAGTAGGGCCGACTTCTTCCAAGAGTGGTTAAAACCACTTTATAAACCCTAGGGGCCGACTTTACAAATACCACCATATAAATATGGTTTGACCAATCCACAAAATGGGATTTGGTCTTATACAAGACCCGACATGATCAATCCACAAAAGGGTACTTGATCTATAAGATAATAACTCGAATATAATTAGAATATTCTTCGAAGTTACAATATGTCAACAGCTATTTATGTGTTAATTTTTTTTAATCGTATTCTTTGTATAATAGTATCATAATTTTATTATGAGCACAACAGAGAAAGTTATAATAGCAAATGTGCTTGTACACATGAAATGAGTTTCTTATATACATTTAAGCTAATGGGTTTATGCAAAAAGAGCTCATAATATGTAGGTTGGTCTCTTCATGGACACTTTGAGAGGTGTCAATTAACATAAACCCAAAATGTTTAGAGGAAAGAAAAAGTATGACAAGTGGGTGAAAAATAGTTTAGAGGAAATGATAAGTGTATGTTTAAAAAATTTAAAAACAAATTGTGGATGGGGTAATACTCGATACTAGGAACACCCACATGGAGGCTCTAATGATCAATGAGATGACATCCAAGGGCATGACAACTAGCAGATCGCTAGCGCATACAGAGAATTGTGGGAGCTAAGGCGGCTCGGAGCCAAAGAGATTTGTACCATCTCATTCCATGCATGGTACTAGTGATATCTGGAAGGAGAAGCCATCAGTGTTGTGGAAGGAGAAGTATCAGGAAGAAATAATGTATAGGGAGAAATAATGTAGAGGATTGGAAAGCTGGCCCAATGCATGTTCAGTGGGTGGTAGTCACATCCTAGATAAATGTAGAGGGGTGTTCTAGCAACAAACCTCCCAATGTATAAAATCGAGGGCAAAATGCACAGTTTTGTTTTATTGGGAGATTAGTGGTGACGTTGTTGTAGGATAGGAAATATCCCGAGTCTTGGGCATTACACAGGGAGTTGGGGTGTCTAAAACACAGAGGATTGAGTACAAGTTTGTTTGCTAGGAAAAGGCAGAGGGTGTTCGTTAACTGGGAAAGGTGTGATGGCAAGAGGAATTCTGTAAGGTTCTCGAAAAATTGGCAGCATTGGCCTTCGCCCCCTAGTAATCTAATAGAGTTTATTCTTGTCCAATATGGATAGGGGACCGAAAAAGAAGGAGAGGGGCAGCCGACAGGAGGAAAATAAAAAAGAGGCGTCCCCTCCCCAAGGGCCAATGAACAATACGCGTGCAACTCTGCTAAGAGGCAAAGAAAAAGGCACCGGAGGAGGTGGAAGAAGCAGCATGAGGCCACATGAAAACTGTTACAGAAGAGAAGATATTGGATGAGGTTTAGGAATGGGTAGAGGACCCATATTAATCCAAGACCAGAGAAACCAAGTACTTTAAAATAGCAGAAACGTACTAGATGGTCAAGGAAATGGTTGGGCATGCCTTGGAAAACACCAAGAAGGAGCAGGGGAACATTATGCATGCACTCAAAATTTTTGAGGGAAAATTTGACTAATCCTACAAGTCTTGTCATGGAATTCAATTTAGGGTTACTCCAAGAGGTCAACAACCTGAACAACAAGAGGAGGGAGAAGGAACTTTGGGCCCGTCAAGTTCAAAAAATGCCCATTTAACGTGGATGAGTATGAGCCAATCACAACCTCTAGGGATGACACTAAGGAAGCTCATCACCAAGTAGGAGCAGAGCGAACCCAAGTTTGAATTAGATTCAATGATGATGTTTCTTATGCTTATAGATCTCATAGTAGGCATAGTTTATATCGACTTGGACATATAGTAATAGCAGGGTAGGAACATTTCCTTATTTATAGTAAATTTGTCGATCTCAAACCTATTGTCATTACTATGAAAACTTGGTTAAATTCTTTTTGGGTAGGAATTCAGCTTCCTTTTTTGCAGATTCCAAACTATAACTTTTTTATATTAAAAAAAGTTTCAATGATTTTTAGATTAAAAAAAAACAATCATTATTTCAAAATATTATATTTTTAATATTTTTATAAATATTATAAAATATTATAAATTGTAAATATTATATATAGAAAGTTAAAAGTATAGTATAAACAAAAGTTGAATGTCAATATTAAATGTAGTGTTTCACTCTCACCAACCTTATAATAACCATATAAATTGTTGTAATATTTTCAACCATATTCCTAATGAATAAATAAGGATTAATTCACATTTAACCATTTAAAATATTATTTATTTTAAAAAAATGTTTTTTTATAATTAGAATGTTATTAATTTTGAAAAATAATAAAAAATATGAACAATAAATTTGAAAAATAAATTAAATTTTTTTGAAGCATAAAATTATTATTATTATTTTGAAATTTAAAAACCTTTAAAAAATAACTAAACTATTATTAATATAAAATTTTAATATAAAGTGATTTTTGAGCTATGTAATGTCATTGGTTTTCATACTACTAAAGTAAAATAAAATAAGTGAAAAAATTATAAAATCATAACAACTTATCTCAATTTATTTATTAATTTTACAAATTAATAGAATAGAAACTAAGTAACATTTTAACTTTTTTTCTATATGGTACTTGGTTTCATATACTATTGTAAATGGTTAAAACATTCATTAATTCAAACCAACATTTCTCTATTCAAACATTACACTAATAATAAAAAATACATATTAAATCATGACATAAATTGTGTCTAATGATTGGAGCATAAATGATTAGCTTACTACAATATAAATAATTGTGAATTGTGAATTGTGAATTAAAAAACTAGCATAACTTTCCTCCTCTCCCTTACTTTGGTACTAACATCATTATTTATTATTATCTTTGTGATTTCTTCTTAATTACAAGCTTATTGATTCTCTATTGTTAGCCTTCTTAATTACAAGCTTATTAATTATCTATTGTTATCTTTGTAGCATGATCATCTAATAAGAGTGAGATAGATTGAATACCTAAATTCCATAATATTACTTAATAACTTTTTGGGTGCTAGGTTCAATTCAGATCACATCATTGATTCATCTTTTATATGATTTAGTCTCTGCTATATTCTAAAAAATCAAATCTTTTTTGTATTTTGGTCCATTTATTATGTGATAGTCTTAGCAATATTTCCAGAGATCTTATTAGATTTTACTAATATATGTTTCACGAATAACCTGAGTATCACATAAAGTATAACTATATACAATATAATTGAAAGCATATAGTGTCTAAAAGGAATTTTAGACCTAAAAAATTTTGCCAAACATTTACAACATTCAATGTTAAAAATTCACTAATAAAACGTAAGCCTACTAGTAAAAGTAAATCTTAACTTTCACTACAAAAGAATTCTTGAGAATGGAAGTCCACGTCTGAATCTATAACCATCAGTTTTCAAAACCCAAGATCCCTTTCTACTAGTAACCCTTGGAGAAGACAAAGGGAATTGTTGATGTTACGGTAGCTGCGGGAGGTATTAGCCTCCATGTGTAACCTTTGAAGAGATTAGAATAAATATTCCTGGAAGCCAGAAAAACCATAACGGATGAAAAAGAAACCTAGAAGACAAGTCGGCTGAAGATAATAATTTATATTAAGTTATTATCCTCTAGGAAGAGAAGTCGGCCCAGTTAGGTGACTTAGAGCACTATAAATAGAGGGCATTAGAGCTCATCTGGGCTCACTCACTCTCACGAGTTCATAAGGACTAGTGGTGTGCATGACTGGAGGAGATTTGTAGTTGCTGCAGTGGTGACTTGGTCTTTGGTTTATGGTTTCGACTTTCTGCTTGGTGCACTAGCTTTGGAGATAGGTACGCTACCTTGATTGGCTATTAGTTCTAGGGTTTTCTTCAGGAATTATTCTATCTGTCAAGGTTAAGGTGCTCGAGGGTGGCCTTGTGCCTATGGTTGGGTGACAATATTGAGATAGTTTCTATGGTGAAAATGAGCACACCTATTATTTTAACAGGTTATGGGCCCACACTATCTTTGGATAGTCTAACCACTAGAAGATAGATTGGGAGATTGTTGAGCTCGTTGCAGTCAGATTTTTGTTGCAGCAACGAAACCCTAACCCTCTTGTTGAGGCACCTTAAGTGAAGCGCTTCACCTAATTCTTGGATAGCCTAGTGTGCCCTAGCCTAGCGCACCCCCTGGTACTCTCAACAAGCCAAGGCGTCAAGTTTGATTTTTTGGTCAAAGTCAAAGTCAAAAAAAACACAACCATGACTTACTCTATGAAGTCAGAAAACAAGTTAGAAGGGGCTTCAAACTTCATAGCATGGAAGACAAGGATTGACCTCATCCTTGCCAAGAATAAAGTGTTAGATATCGTAAAAGGCAATATCATTGAGCCATAGTTTGAAGCAGGAAAAGAGAAGGAACCTCAAAACGTTGAAACAATGGAGAAGTTCAAGGACAATGACAATGCTATGAGTATCATAGCGAACTTTGTAAAGGATCATTTGATACCCTACATTTCTCATCTTGACTCATCCAAGAAGATGTACGCTGCCCTAATTGATATAATATGATGGATGTGCTCGTTTAACCATAGACAATATCACTATTGTCACCAAACCATAGGCCGAAGCCACCCCCGAGCACCTTAACCTTGACAGAGAATCATTCTGGAAGAAAACCCTAGGCTAGATAGACAAACAAAGGGTGGAGCACCTTTCTCCAAGGATAGCGCACCAAGCAAGAGTACGAAGAGCTTATCAGAGAGTCCAAACCATAACCAAGAGATAGTCCAAGCCAAAACCGAAATCTACAAGTTGCAGCAGCTGCAACAACAGCTCTCCTCCAGACTTGCACACAAACTGGCCAACTACAGTGCGCACAAGTGTTGCTTCTGCAGTTCTGAGAATGCCTTCCAGAATGAAGACTGGCCTCCTATATTTATACTAAATCTGGCAGACTGCCTGGGCCAACTTCATTCTAGGTACTAATTCTTTAGTATATATTATTTCCTTTAGTTGACTTCTTCTCTTGGAGGATAATAACCTAATACAAGTCATTCCCTTGAGTCGACTTGTCTTCTAGGGTTATTAACCAGTCAATTTGGGTTTCTTCTTGCTTCCCAGAATATTTTATTCTCGTCAGGTTTACACATGGAGGTAAATACCTCCCGCAACTACCATAATATCAACACTCCCTCCTAGCTAGGGAGGTATTGAAGGTAATGGTCTTGATCACAAACACATCGTTCACCTGGTAGCATCATCATAGTCGTATAGACTAACTCTTGATTAGATCATGAGCACCATCATCACTATCAGTGTTATCAACTGCATCATCTCTCGGAACAATACCCCATATAAGTAATCAGACATGATGATGGAGAAGTCACTCACTCCATAGAGTGACACAAGAACCATTCTTCTAATCCGGGCATATGTCTTAGAAGAATAAATGTCCTGAACCATTTTCCGTCTGGGAAACTATGTCCATTGATCATCCATCTAGATGATAATCATTTCCAACACTACTGATAGTCTTCAAGGAAATCAAAACAATTTCATTCAATAGAACACAACGATGTCTATCCATAGTAGTATACAGCTACAATCCAGTGGTACACTACCACACCAAGTAACACACAGATACTTGATCAGTGACACATAGTCATAATCAGTAGAACACATCCACCATAGTAGCACAAATCTACTGTCTAAAGACATACAGTCTCCATAACAATCATCTGATATCAACCTACACAGAAAACATTGTTATGATATAAATTGAATCATCTGGGCCATTCTTCCACTCACAACTGTGAGATCTGGAAGAGCATCTGCCCTCATAGAGTGAGACATCAACGATGAGCTTTTCGGACTATTCTTCTCAAGCAAGGAAGAATAATTGTCCTGATTTTTTAGCCTGGACCATTCACCTATCCGAGCCATTCCTCCGGCACTAAACAAAGTGCAACCTGGAGAGAATGAGTCTGCCCTATGGAATGCCTGTCCCCAATTGTTGAACTTGGACCATTCGCCTATCTGGGCCATTCCTCGGGCACTAAACAAAGTGCAACCTGTAGAGAATGAATATCCCCTAGGGAATGACTGCCCGGACCATTTCCTAAGGAAATGACTGTCCTACACCAACCTCCAAAATGGACCATTCTTCGAAAATTCTCACAACTATGAGCTTCGAGAGAATGATTGTCGGGCGAGGCGGACTAGTCTTCTTGACCACTACTGAGAGTGACCGTCAAGAAGAGAGATTGTCCTAGACCATTCCCAATGTTAACCACAAGGGGAATCATTGTCTATGGTACATTAGAAACCCATCAAACCATTTTCATTACGAAAATGATTGTTCGATCTGGACCATTTTCTGAACTAGAAAATGCTTGTCCGTCAGAAATATCAAACCACTTTCCGAACTAGAAAGGAACTGCTATTCCTGGACTATTTTTCGAACTAAAAAATGATTGTCCATAATTCAATAACACATCACTTCTCCCTCCCAATATTGGATTCGTCTCTTCCCTTTTCAATAAGGAAGTCGTCTCCACGAGCTCCAAGTTGAGTATGCAAACTCTTTTATCTTGGACAGAGGATTTACCAAAATGTCTCCTTATCTTCTCATCTGTGGAGATATATATTGGAGAACCACTTTCTCTTTTCTGGACTTCATCACGGAGAATGTAATGCTTGATCTCAATGTACTTCGGTCTTTCTGGAAAACTGGTTTTATCTAAAGGCTTCATATAGATCTGATCATTACAGTATATCATAGTTGAATTCATCTCCTTTGTTTTATTCTAGCTCATAACATCGTGGCAAGGCTCAAACTGGAACATATCCATGTGGCACTTCTTCTTTCATCATGAGAGTTTGTCATGGATTAGCAATCCATCATCCTATACTTCTGAGTAACCATTCTGACTTTTATCATAGAATATTTTCACCATGCTTCTGCTGTGCATGAGAAGATTTTCACCAAGTTGTTTGAGTCCATACAAAATCTTCATACAAGGGTCTCTTTCTGGTATACTTCAAATCCTTGAGGTTTCTCTACATATGCTCTTTGTTCAATTATTCTGGAGAACGTCTTTTCCATTCATCTGATGTCAATTCCAACCCATGGATATTGCGGATGATATAATGGCTCATGTAGAGGTATATCTGGTTTACTGGAACAAGCAATCATCACAGTCTTCTCCCTCCATCTGGGAGAACCCCTAGTTCTGTATCTCGCAATGCTTACATTCATAAGTCTTCCATACACTATTCTTCATCACAACTTTTAGTTCCTTTGCTTGATTGCTTTTAGTGAGTTCATATCAGGCTGGTAGTCTTGTGATTCTTGATACAATCACTGGTTGTTCTGGCTTTTCTTTCTTTCTTGGAATCTTCATGTTCTTCCTCATGTTTCTCTTTAGCTCTTGGGTCCATGGAGTTTCTTATAGATTCCATGCCCTAAAGATTCCACTTCCTTCTTTAATCATAGGATCACAGATGTGGATGGAAAACCAAGGATACTTTAAGGCTTCTTTTCGAAGAAGACTTCTTCTAAAGTCAAACTGAACATGTGTTGTTTTTCATGGTTGCTACCATTGATGGGTACATGGATAGATACTTTATCATATTCAATGGGTCATATTATTTAGGATTATCTCCCTCCTAATCCTTGCTTCATGCATGAGTGCATGCTCATCTTTTGGAATTCTGTAATCAGCTCCCTCCAGTTAAGAGAGCCCATGCTTCCGTCTGCATCCTTATTGCCTTCTGCAAAGTGTCATAAGTCCTTTTCTTGATTGCTGACTTCTTTCTGTTTTTACTCCTTCTAGGTTTCTTCAAGTTTTATTATGATTTCAGCTTATCTTGTAGTTGTTACTTATGTAATAACTTCGACATGAATTGTTACTAGGGTTTGTTGATGTACTTCATCCTTTCATGTGTATTGCATTGTCTTATAGTCATTGTGATAGCAATCCTTATCTTGTTGTTCTTCGATAGGTGTAGTTTCTCTTTGAACATATTATCTTCTAGAAATAGATATGCAAGATATGTACAGAAAACATGGTGTATACAAGAACTATGAAGAGTATTGTTACCTTGTCTCAGAAGAATAAGTTTGTTTCATCCTGCTTAGTCTTCTTTGTAGGTTCCTTTTCTTCGGCAACTGATGCTTTGTTTGTCTCCTTCCTTTTATTTAGCTCAGGACAATGATTCTTGTAGTGACCATATTTTCGACAATTGAAGCATTGTATTTCTGACATATCTTTCTCTTGATTTGGCTTCTTCCTTGAGCCAAACTTCCTTTTGTTCCTGAAATTCTCGAATCTTGTTGTGAAGGCTTGATCATCGTATTTCTTTTGAGGTTTCTCTTTTTCACTAATCCTCGATTCTTCTTGTGCACATCAAGTCCAAAGTTATTCAAATGTAGGATGCTTCTTCCTTGTGTTCATGCTTGCGGAAAATGCATCCCATATCTTGGGAAGGCCATTGAGTACTATATTTACCAATTCCTTCTCTGAGATGATCTCTTCAATAGCTTGTAGTTGATCTCTTAACTGAGATATCCTCACAAAGTATGATGTTATGATGTCGTCGTCATTCATCTTCATGTCACAGAGCTCATTCTTCAGACTAGTTACTTATCCAATGTTTATGAATGAGAAGAGGTTTGTTAGGGCATCATACATCTTCTAGATGAGTCAAGATGGGAGTTGTAGGGTATCAAGTGGTCTTTTATAGAGTCCACTATGATACTCATGGCATTGATGTCACTGTCTTTGAACTTCTCCATAACTGCAGCGTTCTGCAGTTCCTTCTCTTTTCCTTCTTGGCAAGGATGAGATATCTAGCACTTTGTTCTTGGCAAGGATGAGATCAATCCTTGTCTTCCATCCTTTGAAGTTAGAAGCCCCTTCTAACTTGTTTTCTGAATTCATAGAGTAAGTCATGGCCGCTTTGACTTGGTCAACCCTAGAATTGACCAAAAACTCAAACATGATGTCTTAGATTGTTGAGAGTATCAAGAGGTGCGCTAGGCTAGGGCGCACTAGTCTATCTGGAAATTAGGTCAATCCCTTCACTTAAGGTGCCTCAATGAGAGGGTCATGGTTTCTGCAACTGCACTTGCTAGTAACCCTAGCGGTAATGATTTAGTAATTGCTCCTGCTAGAAACCCTAGCGGAAGATCTTCAACGAGCTTAGTATCCTTATCGCTATGCTCCCTTCTAGTGGTTAGAATGAATGAAGGAGGTGTGGGCCCATAACCTGATAGAATATGATGGATGTGTTTGTTTAACCATAGAAAATATCATTATTTTCACCCAACCATAGGCTGAAGCCACCCCCGAGCACCTTAACCTTGACAGAGAATCATTTCGGAAGCAAACCCTAGGCTAGATAGCCAAACAAAGGCTGGCACACCTTTCTCCAAGGATATCACACCAACCAAGAGTACCAAGAGCTTATCAGAGATTCCAAACCATAACCAAGAGATGGTCCAAGCCAAAACCGAAATCTGCTAGTTCCAGCAGCTGCAATAGCAGCTCTCCTCCGGACTTGCGCACAAACTGGTCAACTGCAGTGTGCACAAGTGTTGCTTTTGCAGTTCTGAGAATACCTTCCAGAATGAATACTGGCCTCCTGTATTTATACTAAATCTGGCAGACTGCCTGGGCCGACTTCTCATTCTAGGTACTAATTCTTTAGTATATATTATTTCCTTTAGCTGACTTCTTCTCTTGGAGGATAATAACCTAATACAAGTCATTCCCTTGAGCCGACTTGTCTTCTAGGGTTATTAACCAATCAATTTGGGTTTCTTCTTGCTTCCCGGAATATCCTATTCTTGTTGGGTTTACACATGGAGGTAAATACCTCTCACAGCTACCATAATATCAACACTAACTAAACAGAAATATTGGACAAGTGATGAGTCTAAAGAATGAACTCTGTGACACAAACATGACAAAGTATGACACCATAGATTCATACTTTGTGAAGATTTATCAGTTGAGAGATCAATTACAAGCTATTGGAGAAGCCATTCCAGAAAAGGAAGCTGTGAACATAACACTCAATGGTCTTTCTAGATCATGGGATGCATATGCTGCAAGCATGAATACAAGGAAGGAGTTCCCAACGTTAGAATAAATTTGGACCTGCTGTGCACAAGAAGCGACAAGGTTAAATTCCAAGGGAAAACCTCAGAAGGAGGAATATGCTCAAGCCTTTGCAACAAAGCTCAAAAGACGTGGAGGTAAGAAAAGATTTGATTCAAGAAAGAAGTTCAAGAGAGATATGTCAAAGGTACAATGCTTTGAATTCCATGACTATGGCCACTACAAAAGGAATTGTCCTAAACTAAAACAGAAGAGAAAAGAGAGACATCACGCGTCAACTGCCAATGATGAAGAACCTTCAAAGAAGACAAAGCATGATGAAACAGATTTCTTCTATTATTCAAATTTTACTGGAACAATTGAAGATGACATGTGGTTGATCGATAGTGGAGCTTCAAGGCATATGACAGGTGACCGTAAGAATTTCTCAAGCATGAAGGAAAATGAGACTCCTCATAAAGTGGAGCTTAGAGACAAGAAATCTTATGCAGTCAAGGGAATTTGACAAGCTACTATCAAAATGGAATCAGGTAACTCTATTCATCTCAGTAATGTTCTATATGTCCCTAGTTTGAAAAAGAATCTAGTATCTATTTCATGTTTGGAATATAAAGGAGATAGAGTGGCTTTTGTAGATGGAAAATTTCATGTATGGTCTAAAGATTCAAATATAGAAGACCCTAGAGTCATTGGAACTCGTGAAGGAAGATTTTATAAACTCCTAGGTTAGAATACTCAAGCTTTAGTACATGATGAAATCAACCCTAGTGAGTTATGGCATAGAAGGTATGCTCACCTTCATTATCGAGCCTTTCCATCACTAAAACAGATGGTTGTAGGCATACCAGAATTACAATCAGTACATGAAGGTGTGTGCAGAGGATGTGCACTTGGGAATAATATCAAGAAACCATTTACAAGCAGTGATAATAGATCCAAATGGATCTTAGACCTAATATATTCAGAGGTATGTGGTCCTATGCCAGTGAAGTCTCTAGCAAGATCTATTTACTATGTGATGTTTATAGATGACTTCTCAAGAAATACATGGTTGTATATGTTAAAGACTAAGGATGAAGTATTTAGCAAATTCCAAGAATTCAAGGCTAAAGTAAACAACCTAACACAGAAGAAGATCAAGAAAATAAGATCTAACAATGGAGAAGAATACACCTCCAAGGATCTCATTGCCTTTTGTAAAGAAGATGGGATTAGGAGAGAGCTTAGTGTTCCTCATAATCCTCAACAGAATGGTGTAGCTGAAAGAAAGAACAGAACTATTGAAGAATCAGTCAAGGAAATGATGAATGATCAAAATTTATCCATGTTCCTATGGGGAGAAGCAATTATGACAATTGCTTATATTCAGAATAGAAGTCCACATAGGATATTAAAGAACATGACTCCATAAGAATCCTTCTCAGGAAAGAAGCCAAGTGTTGAACACTTGAGAATCTTTGGATGCCCTGTCTATATTCATGTTCCCAAGAATAAGAGAAAGAAGTTGGAACCTTCAGAAAAGAAAGGTATATTCGTTGGATATAGTGAATCATCAAAAGCATATAGAATTTATGTTCCAGGTCAGCGGAAGATTGAAATCAGCAGAGACATAACTTTTGATGAAGTGATTGCATTTAAGTAATCTATAGAATACTCCATAGACTCCAAGGAAGAAGAGGAACATGAAGACACTAAAGAAGATATCACATGTTCTCCAGAATACCCCGGTGAAGAACCAGAACCACCACATGAACATGTGGAACCAGTTATTGAACCTGAGACTAGAAAGAGACCAGCATGGCTTGAATCCACCTTGCAAGAAGAAGAAAGACATAAAGCTCCCAGTGGCACCTTCAAACAAAGTAAGAAACCCAAAAGGTTTTCCAATTATGTAGTGCTCATGACAAATCTTGTTAATGTAGAACCTTCCACCTTTGAAGAAGCAGTCAAGCAGAGAGAAGGGAAGGAGGCCACGATGGAGGAATACCAATCTATTATGAAAAATGATGTATGGGAAGTTGTGCCTAGACCTAAAGAGAAGTCTATAATTACTTAAAAGTGGGTTTATAAGATAAAGCATGTTGTAGATGGAAGTATTGACAAATACAAGGCAAGATTTGTGGCTAGAGGATTCTCTTAGTAGGAGGGAGAATGATATGATAAGATAAGACAATTTCTATGGTTTCCATATATACATCTATTAGAGCCATCATATCTCTAGCAACTTCCATGGGTTGGAGTTTGCATCAGATGCATGTAAAGACCGTCTTTCTCAATGGATTGATTGAGGAAGAAGTATACATAGAGCAACCTCAAGGTTTTGAGGTACACCCAAGAGAAACCCATGTATGCAGATTGAAGCAGGCCTCGTATGGACTCAATCAAGCTCCAAGAGCTTGGTATGCACGTATTGATAGCTACTTTACAAGACTTGTATTTTCCAAGAGTCATGTCGATACAAACCTCTACTACAAAGTTGTGAATAATGCACCTGCGAATAGGTTGTGATTATATTATTATATGTTGATGATTTGTTCCTAATAGATGAAGAGCCTCTCATTATTCAGTGTAAGGAGGAGCTAGCCTCAGAGTTTGATATGAAGGATCTTGGTCTCATGCACTACTACTTGGGATTAGAAGTATGACAAAAGCATGGTGAAGTCTTCCTAGGACAAGGGAAGTATGTCGCAAAGATCCTTCTGAAGTTTGGGATGATGGATTGCAAATCCATTCCAACTCCCATGGTAACAGATTTGAGGAAGTTGAGAGACTATAATTCTAATCCAGTAGATTAGTCCATGTACCGGCAATTGATTGGCTCCTTGATGTATTTGGTGAATACTAGGCCATACATTTGTTTTGTTGTGAACATGTTGAGCCAGTTCCAGGTGGAACCTAGACAAGAGCATTGTATAGTTGCAAAGCATATCTTGAGATATCTTTGTGGAACGATAACTTATGGTTTGAGATATGTCTCAAACAGTGAAGTACAACTGCATGAATTCAATGATTTAGATAGGGAAGGGAGTGCACATGATAGAAAGAGTACTTCTAGTATGATTTTCAGTTTGGAATCTGCTATGATTTCATGGGCCAACATGAAACAAAAGTCTGTTTCACCCAACACTACAAAAGCAGAGTATATTGCAACTATTGATGCTTGTACGGAAGCAATGTGGCTTCGTAAGTTGGTTTCTGGACTGTTTGATCAGGAGATGGATTCGACCGTGATATGTTGTGATAACCAATGCTGTGTGAATCTCTCAGAGAACTCGGTGTTCCATGACAGGTCAAAGCACATTGAGATCAAGTATTATTTTCTCTGAGATAAGGTCCAGAGGGGAGAAGTGGTTCTCCAGTATATCTCCACTGATGAGCACACTGCAAATAGTTTAATGAAACCTTTGTCCAAAATAAAGTTTGCGTACTGAGGGACAAGCTGGGGCTCATGGAGATTTCTCCCTTGGTTGAAAGGGAGGAGATGACTTCCTCGATTGGGAGGGAGCATTGATATGTGGCATCATGGACTGTTAGTGAGTTCTGGATCAGTATCATGCTAGTACAACTTAGAGATGGTCATACATCTTAGAGATGATGCTTGCATCATGCTAATATAGCTCAGATATGATACAGATGGTTGGTGTTGTTGATACAGTGGCCTAAGGAGCATCGTGCTAGTACAACTTAGAGGTGGCATACAATTTAGATATGATGTATTGACATCATGCTAGATATGTCATGCTAGTACAGCTTAGAGATAATGCAGGGGGCTCGTGTCATGCTAGATATGATCATGTGAGTACAACTTAGAGGTGGCATACAACTTAGATATGATGCATTGGAATCATGCTAGATATGTCATGCTAGTACGGCTTAGAGATGATCATACAACTTATAGAGATAACATAGTGATGCATTGATCTACATCATGTGAGTACAACTTAGAGGTGGCATACAACTTATATATGATGCATTTGCATCATGCTAGATATGTCATGCTAGTATGGCTTGGAGATGATGTAGATGATACTCTGGATCATGTCAGTACAACTTAGATATGATGCATTCACATCATGCTAGTACGGCTTAGAGGTGATGCAACATATGACATTGTTGATCAAGTCTATATCAGATGATATAATTTGATTTTTGTGGAGATTGTATGTCGTTGGATAGTAGTCATATGCTACTGAGGTGGATGTGTTCCACTGGTAGTGATTGTGTGTCATTAGTTAGTAGCCATGTGCTACTAGGAGTGGTTGTGTACTACTGGATGATCGGTGTGTACTACTATGGATAGACACAGTTGTGTTCTATTGGATGGAAGTGTATCTTATTGCCATGGAGACTATCACTAGTGTTGGAGATGATTTCCAACTAGATGGATAGTGATGACGGTGCTCGTGATTTGATCTTTGTGATCATGAGATAGCTCATGTGGCTATGTTGTTGCTACCGATTGAATGATTTGTTTGTGCTCAAGACTGTTTCTTTTAATACCTCCCTAGATAAGAGGGAGTGTTGATGTTACGATAGTTGTGGGAGGTATTAACCTCCACGTGTAATCTTTGACGATATTAGAATATTCTTGGAAGCCATAAAAACCCTAACGAATGAAAAAGAAACCTAGAAGACAAGTCAACTAAAGAGAATATTTTATATTAAGTTATTAGCCTCCAGGAAGATAAATCTGGCCCAGTTAGGTGGATTAGAGCACTATAAATAGAGGGCGCTAGATCTCATTTGTACTCACTCACTCTCACGACTTCATAAGGACTAGTGGTGCACATCACTGGAGGAGCGATGCAGTTGTTGCAGTGGTGACTTGGTCTTTGGTTTATGGTTTGGACTTTCTGCTTGGTGCACTAGCTTTGGAGAGAGGTACGCTACCTTGATTGGTTATTGGTTCTATGGGTTTGCTTCAAGAATTATTCTATTGTCAAGGTTAAGGTGCCCGGGGGTGGCCTTGTGCCTATGGTTGGTTGACAATATTGAGATATTGTCTACAGTGAAAACGAGCACACCTATTATTTTAACAGGAACAACCTCTCATCTACACCTCTATCGATTAAACCAATGAAGAACTCGTTACCAGAGGAAATGAAGATAAGTATCATTGCTTAGGAAATAAATTAAATTTTTTGAAGTATAAAATTATTATTATTATTGTGAAATTTAAAACCTTTAAAAAATAATTAAACTATTATTAATATAAAATTTTAATATAAAGTGATTTTTGAGCTATGTAATGTTATTGGTTTTCATACTACTAACCAAAGTAAAATAGGAAGTGAAAGAATTATAAAATCATAACAACTTATCTCAATTTATTTATTAATTTTACGAATTAATAGCATAGAAACTAAGTAACATTTTAACTTTTTGTCTATATGATCCTTGGTTTCATATACTATTGTAAATGGTTAAAACATTCATGAATTTAAACCAACATTTCACTATTCAAACATTACACTAATAATAAAAAAATACATATTAAACCATGACATAAATTGTGTCTAATAATAGAACATATACTGCAATGGAGCATAAATGATTAGCTTACTACAATATAAATAATTTTGAACTATAAAATACAAAAGTGGTTATAAAGCATTGTACACTTGAAAATTATGAATTAAAAAACTAGCATAACTTTTCTCCCCTCCCTTACTTTGGTACTAACATCATTATGTATTATTATCTTGGCTTTGATACTAACATCATTATGTATTATTATCTTTGTGATTTCTTCTTAATTACAAGCTTATTGATTCTCTATTGTTAGCCTTCTTAATTACAAGCTTATTGATTATCTATTGTTATCTTTGTCTTTGTGATGCTTTCTTCGTTCCACCTCCAAAGATTTTATTCTCATTTCCATTGACATTTCTAAGACCTTAAAGCTCTGAATTTCTTAAAATTATTCATGATTACCCTAATTAAATATTAATTTTAGATAAAGTGGAATTAGTAAAATTCAATTCGATAGGACAATATCTTGTAGCATGATCATCTAATAAAAGTGAGATAGATTAAATACCTAAATTCCATAATATTACTTAATAACTTTTTGGGTGCTATGTTCAATTCAGATCAGATCATTGATTTATCTTTTATATAATTTAGTCTCCGCTATATTCTAAAAAATCAAATATTTTCTGTATTTTGGTCCATTTCTTATGTGATAGTCTTAGCAATATTTTCAGAGATCTTATTAGATGTTACTAATATATGTTTCATGAATAAGTTGAGTATCACATAAAGTATAACTATCTACAATATAATTGAAAGCATATAGTGTCTAAAAGGAACTTTAGACCAAATTTTTTTTGCCAAACATTTATAACATTCAATGTTAAAAATTCACTAATAAAACGCAAGCCTACTAGTAAAAGTAAATATTAACTTTCATTACAAAAGAATTCTTGAGAATGGAAGTCCACGTCTGAATCCATAACCATCAGTTTTCAAAACCCAAGATCCCTTTCTACTAGTAACCCTTGGAGAAGACAAAGGGAATTGTTGATGTTACGCTAGTCGCGGGAGGTATTAACCTCCATGTGTAACCTTTGACGAGATTAGAATAAATATTCCTGGAAGGCAGAAAAACCCTGATGGATGAAAAAGAAACCTAGAAGATAAGTCGGCTAAAGAGAATATTTTATATTAAGTTATTAGCCTCTAGGAAGAGAAGTCGGCCCAGTTAGGTGACTTAGAGCACTATAAATAGAGGGCACTAGAGCTCATCTAGACTCACTCACTCTCACGACTTCATCAGGACTAGTGGTGTGCATGACTAGAGGAGAGTTGCAGTTGTTGCAGTGGTGACTTGGTCTTCAGTTTATGGTTTGGACTTTCTACTTGGTGCGCTGGCTTTGGAGATAGGTATGCTACGTTGATTGGTTACTGGTTCTAGGGTTTGCTTTAGGAATTATTCTATCTGTCAAGGTTAAGGTGCTCGAGGGTGGCCTTGTGCCTATGATTGGGTGACAATATTGAAATATTGTCTACGGTGAAAACGAGCACACCTACTATTTTAACAGGTTATGGACCCACACTATATTCGGATAACCACTAGAAGATAGATTGGGAGATTGTTGAGCTCGTGGCAGTTGCAGTTGCAGTGAAAGTTTTGTTATAGCAACGAAACCCTAACCCTCTTGTTGAGGCACCTTAAGTGAAGCGCTTCACCTAATTCTTGGATAGCCTAGTGCACCCTAGCCTAGCGCACCCCCTGGTACTTTCAACAAGCCAAGGCGTCAAGTTTGAATTTTTGGTCAAAGTCAAAGTCAAAGTCAATGCAACCATGACTTACTCTATGAAGTCAGAAAACAAGTTAGAAGGGGCTTCAAACTTTAGAGCATGGAAGACAAGGATTGACCTCATCCTTGCCAATAAAGTGCTAGATATCGTAAAAGGAAAGATCATGGAGCCATAGTTTGAAGTAGGAAAAGAGAAGGAACCTCAGAACATTGAAGCAATGGAGAAGTTCAAGGACAATGACATCAATGTTATGAGTATCATAGTGCACTCAGTAAAGGATCATTTGATACCCTACATTTCTCATCTTGACTCATCCAAGAAGATGTATGATGCCCTAACTAACCTTTTCTCAGTCAAAAATATTGGACAAGTGATGAGTTTGAACAATGAACTCTGTGACATAAAGATGACAAAGTATGACGCCATAGCTTCATACTTTTTGAAGATTTCTCAGTTGACAGATCAATTACAAGCTATTTGAGAAGCCATTCCATAAAAGGAAGCTATGAACATAGCATTCAATGGTCTTTCTAGATCATGGGATGCATATGTTGCAAGCATGAATACAAGGAAGCAATTCCCAACCTTAGAAGAACTTTGGAGTTGTTGTGCACAAGATGAGTCAAGGTTAAAATACAAGGGAAAACCTCAGAAGGAAGAAGATGCTCAAGCCTTTGCAACAAATCTCAAAAGACATGGAGGTAAGAAAAGATTTGATTCAAGAAAGAAGTTCAAGAGAGATATGGAAAAGGTACAATGCTTTCAATGGCATGATTGTGGCCACTACAAAAGGAATTGTTCTAAAGTAACAAATAAGAGAAAAGAGAGACATCACGCGCCAGCTGCCAATGATGAAGAACCTTCAAAGAAGACAAAGTATGACGAAACAGATTTCTTCTATTATTCATCTTTTACTGGAACAATTGAAGATGACATGTGGTTGATCGATAGTGGAGCTTCAAGGCATATGACAGGGGATCATAAGAATTTATCAAGCATGAAGGAAAAGGACACACCTCATAAAGTGGAGCTTGGAGACAAGAACTCTTATGCAGACAAGGGAATTGGACAAGATACTATCAAAATGGAATCAGGTAACTCTATTCATTTCAGTAATGTTCTATATGTCGTTGGTTTGAAAAAGAATCTAGTATCTATTTCTTGTTTGGAAGAGAAAGGAGATAGAGTAGATTTTGTAGATGCAAAAGTTCTTGTATGGTCTAAATATTCAAAGATAGAAGATGCTAGACTCATTGGAACTCGTGAAGGAAGATCGTATAAACTCCTAGGTTAGAATACTCAAGCTCTAGTACATGATGAAATCAACCCTAGTGAGTTATGGCATAGAAGGTATGCTCACCTTCATTATCAAGCCTTGCCATCACTAAAACGGATGGTTGTAAGCATACCAGAATTACAATCAGTACATGAAGGTGTGTGAAGAAGATGTGCACTTGAGAAGAATATCAAGAAACCATTTCCAAGCAGTGAGAATAGATCCAAAGGGATCTTAGACCTAATACATTCAGATGTATGTGGTCCTATGCCAATGAAATCTCTAGGAGGATCTCTTTACTATGTGACGTTTATAGATGACTTCTCAAGAAATACATGATTGTATATGTTAAAGACTAAGGATGAAGTATTTAGAAAATTCCAAGAATTCAAGGCTAAAGTAAAGAACCTAACAGAGAAGAAGATCAAGATAATAAGATCTAATAATGGAGAAGAATACACCTCCAAGGAGCTCGTTGCCTTTTGTAATGAAGCTGGGATTAGGAGAGAGCTTATTGTTCCTCATAATCCTCAACAGAATGGTGTGGCTGAAAGAAAGAACAAAACTATTGAATAATCGATCAAGGCAATGATGAATGATCAAAATTTATCCATGTTCCTATAGGGAGAAGCAGTTATGACAGTTGTTTATATTCAGAATAGAAGTCCACATATAATATTGAATAACATGACTCCAGACGAATCCTTCTCAGAAAAAAAGCCAAGTGTTGAACACTTGAGAATCTTAGGATGCCCTGTCTATATTCATGTTCCCAAGAATAAGAGAGAAGTTGGATCCTTCAAAAAAGAAAGGTATATTCGTTGGATATAATGAATCATCAAAAGCACACAGAATTTATGTTCTGGGTCAACAGAAGATTGAAATCAGCAGAGACGTAACTTTTGATGAAAGGATTGCATTTAGGAAATCTATAGAAGATAGCACATGTTCTCCAAAACACCCTAGTAAAGAACCAGAACCACCACATGAACATGTGGAACCAGTTATTGAACCTAAGACTAGAAATAGACCAGCATGGCTTGAATCCACCTTGCAAGAAGTAGAAAGACATAAAGCTCCCAGTGGCACCTTCAAACAAAGCAAGAAACCCAAAAGGTTTTCCAGTTATGCAGTGTTCATGACAAATCTTGTTAATGTAGAACCTTCCACCTTTGAAGAGGCAGTCAAGTAGAGAGAACAAAAAGAGGCCACGATGGAGGAATACCAATCTATTATGAAAAATGATGTATGGGAAGTTGTGCCTAGACCTAAAGAGAACTTTGTAATTACTTCAAAATGGGTTTATAAGATAAAGCATGTTGTAGATGGAAGTATTGACAAATACAAGGCAAGATTTGTGGCTAGAGGATTCTCTTAGTAGGAGGGAGAATATTATGATAAGACAGTTTCTCTAGTTTCCATATATACATCTATTAGAGCCATCAGATCTCTAGCAGTTTCCATGGGTTGGAGTTTACATCAGATGGATGTAAAAACCGTCTTTCTCAATGGAATGATTGAGGAAGAAGTATACATAGAGCAACCTCAAGGTTTTGAGGTAGACCCAAGAGAAACCCATGTAGGAAGATTGAAGAAAGCCTTGTATGGACTCGAGCAAGCTCCAAGAGATTGGTATGCAAGTATTGATAGCTACTTGACAAGACTTTGATTTTCCAAGAGTCATGTCGATCCAAACCTCTACTACAAAGTTGTGAATAATGCACCTATGAATAGGTTGTGATTCTATTATTATATGTTGATGATTTGTTCCTAACAGTTGAAGAGCCTCTCATTATTCAGTGAAGAAGGAGCTAGCCTCAGAGTTTGATATGAAGGATCTCGGTCTCATACACTACTACTTAGGATTAGAAGTATGGCAGAAGCATGGCGAAGTCTTCCTAGGACAAGGGAAGTATGTCGTAAAGATGCTTCAAAAGTTTGGGATGATGGATTGCAAATCCATTGCAACTCCCATGGTAACAGATTTGAGGAAGTTGAGAGACTATCATTCTGATCCAGTAGATTTGTCCCTGCACTGGCAATTGATTGGCTCCTTGATGTATTTGGTTAATACTAGGCCGGACATTTTATTTGTTGTGAACATGTTGAGCCAGTTCGAGGTGGAACCTAGACAAGAACATTGGATAGTTGCAAATCATATCTTGAGATATCTTCGTGGAATGATAACTTATGGTTTGAGATATGTCTCAAACAGTGAAGTACAACTGCATGAATTCACTGATTTATATTGGGCAGAGAGTTCAAATGACAGAAAGAGTACTTCTGGTATGTGTTTTTGTTTTAAATTTTCTATGATTTCATGGGCCAGCAGGAAACAAAAGTTTGTTGCACTCAACACTGCAGAAGCAGAGTATAATGCAACATGTGATGCTGGTAAAAAAGCAATGTGGCTCCGTAAGTTGGTTTATGGATTGTTTGATCAGGAGATGGATTCAACCGTGATATATTGTGATAACCAACACTATGTGAATCTCTTGGAGAACCCGGTGTCCCATGATAGGTCAAAGCACATTGAGATCAAGTACTATTTTCTTTGTGATAAGGTACAGAGGGGAGAATTGGTTCTCCAGTATATCTCCACTGATGAGTAGACTGCAAATATTTTGATGAAGCCTTTGTCCAAGATAAAGTTTGCATACTTGAGGGACATGTTAGGGCTCATGGAGATTGATCCCTTGGTTGAAAGGGAGGAGATGACTTCCTCGACTGGGAGGAAGCACTGATATGTGGCATCATGGACTGTTAGTGAGTTGTGGATCTGTATCATGCTAATACAACTTAGAGATGGTCATACAGCTTAGAGATGATGCTTGCATCATGCTAGATATGATCATGTTAATACAACTCAGATATAATACAGATGGTTGGAGTTGTTGATACAGTGGCCTGAGGAGCATCGTGCTAGTACAACTTAGAGGTGGCATACAATTTAGATATTATGTATTGACATCATGCTAGATATGTCACGCTAATACAGCTTAGAGATAATGTAGGGGGCTCGTGTCATGCTAGATAAGATCATGTGAGTACAACTTAGAGGTGGCATAGAGCTTAGATATAATGCATTGGCATCATGCTAGATATGTCATGCTAGTACGGCTTAGAGATGGTCATACAGCTTATAGAGATGACATAGTGAGACATTGATCTACATTATGTGAGTACATCTTAGAGGTGGCATACAACTTAGATATGATGCATTTGCATCATGCTAGATATGTTATGTAGTACGACTTAGAGATGATGTAGATGATACTCTGGATCACGTCAGTACAACTTAGATATGATGCATTCACATTATGCTAGTATGGCTTAGAGGTGATGCAGTTGATGACATTGTTGATGCAGGTCTATATCAGATGATATAATTTGATTGTTGTGGAGATTGTACGTCTCTGAATTGTAGGTGTATGCTACTAAGGTGGATGTGTTCCACTGGTAGTGATTGTGTCATTCGTTAGTAGCCATGTGCTACTATGAGTGGTTGTGTATTATGGGATAATAGTTGTGTACTACTATGGATAGACACAGTTGTGTTCTATTGGATGGCATTGTATATAATTGCCATGGAGACTATCACTAGGGTTGGAGATGATTGCAACTAGATGGATAGTGATGATGGTGCTCGTGATTTGATCTTTGTGATCACGAGATAGCTTGTGTGGCTATGGTGTTGCTACCGATTGAATGGTTTGTTTGTGCTCAAGACCATTGCTTTTAATACCTCCCTAGATAGGAGGGAGTGTC
>ML816626.1:201648-214296 GCA_009831015.1 Picea engelmannii
AAATTTAACATTGCCTTTTAGCGATGGAGGTACTTTTGGTATCACCACCAGAATCTGTCTCCATCTCATCAGCTGCCATAGCTGCTCCCTCTTTACTAGAAGTCTCTGCTCCCTCTGAACATGAAGCCACTACTCCCACTGCACTGGAAGCCTCTGCCGCTACCACGAACTGAAGACATGCTCCTAGGAGACTGCACACTCTCTTGAGCATCTAACTGTGTCGACTCATGCCTACTGAGTCCCTTGAGAATCCCGAAAGAACACTGAGTGCCATGTATCAACTCTCTCTCCCGTGCTACCTGCCAACTCTCCGACATAGAATTTGAGTCCAGAAATCCACTGGACCCCAACACAAGTCGACCCAACAACTTGTACAACCTCTCATACCCGACACCAAGCATCACTGCTGTGTCTGGAGTAGCTCCCATACCCGACCACAATAGAAAGCCACTCCAAATCTATCAATCTCCAGAGATGACACTGAGAGTAAGTTAACCATCATCTCTAGAACATACAATACTCTAGCAACCTCCAGAAATCCTCCCGACTCTAGTTGGAATCTAACACTTCCAACCCCCTTTACTGCAAGTTGTGGGCAGGTACCAACACCCACACAACAGTCTGAGTCTGTTTCTGAAAGACTCAAGAACACTAACCTCATCCTTGTCATATGCTGAGAAGCTACACTGTCCACGAACCACACTTCAATGTCCTCGAACACTAGGCAACCACTGCCCAAGGGACCAGTCATGAGAGAAAACTCCCTCTCATGTCTCTCAACAAACTCTGCAATCTCTGTTGATGCTGACACCTCTGGTTCCGGCTTCTTCTCCTTCTTGTTTTGACAGTGATTAGCGTAGTGGCCAGTCTTGTGACATGCAAGGCATCTCACCTTGCTCATGTCCTTCTTCTAGCCCTTTACCACAAGAGCAACATTCTTGTCATCGTTTCCACCTGACAAAGAACCTTTTCTGCCTTCTTCAAGCAAATACAACAACAAATCACTTGTTGTCCCAAGTGTCAAATGTTGCCCATTGAACTTCAGAGCACAAGCCCTGATACCATGTAGATTTTTAATGACTAAAATCAACAAACTGAAATTCTGTCAAACACTTAGCAACCTAGAGATAACTGTCTTCATAAACTTCATAAATGCAAAAAAAACCCACATTCAAAAATTTCCATAGGCAAAAATACACATTGCTAAGCAAAAATTTGCAGCAGAAAAACACAGTGGACAGCAACCCAATAACACTCAGAAATTTAGGCAAATACTAGGGAAAACCCCAATCTGGGGAAACCCAACGAGAGAGAGAGAGATCTTATTATTATGCTTCAGGAAAGTACAAAACAACAACAAATCTACATTTCCAGCCAAGGAAAATACCTCATAGCACCAAATCTGTCCCACAGAAATCTGACTCGTTTTTTGTGCCAAGACCGTACCACTGTCCGGCCTCTTCTGCCTCATTTTCCGTGCCCACATTCAGTTGTACAGACTATTCCATATGGCCCAAAAACAACGAACAGAAAACAGAACTTCACCTCGAAATCTGTGCCCGAAATTTCTCGATTTTCGTGCCAAATCCGTATGACTGTACGGAATCGTACGCACTGTATGGATCCGTACAATACGACCTCCCACAACAGAAAAATATTTCGGCCAAAAATTCACAGAAAAAGTTTCTCGAGAATCGTGCCCACTTTCCTAAAAAAATGTGCCCTTCGTTGCTCACTTTCCTCTCTAAACATGCTCAGAAAATCTCTCTAACTCTCCTCTCGATGTGCTCTCAACATCCTCTCGATGTCTTCACAACATGTCTTGTACACTAACCGATGCATTCTTTTATAATATGAAAATGACTTTTTCCCCCCAAAAGTGTCTTTTCACCTTCCTCAACCCTAAATCCAAAGGCCAAGATTAGATCTTGCCTTTTTCAAGATCAAGGGTCATGATCCATTCCCTCCAAAATGTCTCATTTAAAATTAAAGTGAATTTCACTTTATTACATAAGTGCTTTATGAAAATAAAGTCACTTTAAAAATAGAAGGTACACTTTATTAAAAAAGTCACTTTACTAAAAGAACCACTTAAAACAACTTTATAGAAACTATTACAAAGTCAAGTGCTTAGTAGTGCAAATATTAAGGTAACATCTGCATATAAGAGAAAACATGCGGAGTACCTCCCGAGCTAAAAAATCTAACACATATGGCTTTAGAAGTTGTTGACAAGTCTATTCGACCTAGTGATAGAAGCAACCTTGATCCTATGTGATAACCAGAGCTGTATAAAGATGTCCGAGAACCCTGTGTTCCATGACAAGTCAAAACACAGAGATCCGATATCACTACATCTGTGACATGGTGTAGAGAGGAGCCATAAAGGTCCAATATGTTAGCATGGATGAACAGGTTGCTGATGTGTTGACCAAACCTCTATCTCGTGTAAAGTTTGAGCACTTTCGAGATAAGCTTGGTGTAGTTCGTAAGGACCTCCCTCGAAAGGGGGAGTAGTGTTGTGATGCCAGCCCCATGAAGATGATGTACCCCCTAGAGCTATGATGCCAGCCTTGTGCTGATGATGTGCCAACCTAGTGCTGTGATGCCAACCTTGTGCTGATGATGTGTCAGCCTAGTGCTAATGATGTGCCAGCCTCGTGCTGTGATGATGTACTAGCCTCGTGCTGTGATGGTGTGTTGCCAACCTCGTGTTGTGATGCCAGCTTCGTGCTAATGATGTTGTGTTGCTAGTTTCGTACTATGATGTCAGCTTCGTGCCGATGATATTGTGTAGCCAGCTTCATGCTGTGATGCTAGCCTCGTGCTGAAGACTCTTAGCCTAGTGTTGATGTTGATGATACTCTAGCCTTTGTGCTGTGTTGTTGTTGCTATTGATGATGAGAAAAACTTCCAATGATTTATAGATACGCCAGTCAGTGTTCCAAGATGTTGTTGATGATGCTACCCTCTCTCTCGCCTGATGTTGTTGTAGAATACCCTTCTTGTTAAGGGGAAGTGTTGAAATATTGTAACTGCAAAGAGTATTCTATTTTATTATTGATGTATTATTCATTAGATCAATCTCCTTTTGTGGATTGATCATGTCGGGCATTGTAAATGACCAAATCCCCTTTTCGGATTGGTCAAGCCCTAATTGTAATATGCACAATGAGAAGTCGGCCCCCAGAATTAATTAAAGTGGTTATAACCACCCAGAAGGAGAAGTCGGCCCTGCCAGTGAAAAGACATTTCCTTTCAACACTTGCCAGATTGTATAAATAAAGGAGGCTAGCGCCTCATTCGTTCACTCACTCACTTGTTCATCAGAGCGCAAGTTTGGAGCTGTAGTTGGAGAAGAAGGAAGAGAGAGAGAGGCACATACTTGGGAGATGACTCTCTGTATTGTTTGGTTTATTCTCTTGGCATTGTACTGACTATCTATATTAAGGAAGTTTTTGTTGGGTTTTCTCCCCCATGAGGGTTTCCCAGGATAAATGATGTGTCTCTTGTGTTTGTGTATTTCTCAGTGAGCCTATCTATGCTATGGTTATCTAGTGAATTGAAAAGAAACCTAATAATAGCTTAAACTCTAACATGGATGGACACCCCTAAAGGTCAATTCTAGATGGTAAAGGGAACTTGGTAATGAGTCTTAGGAAAGGTTTAGGGTTTCCAATGCTTTGAGTGGCCTACCAAGAGAAGAATACCTAGTTGAGACACAATGAAAACCAAGTATACAGTGCAGTATGTATTCAATTTTAATGCTTAGCTCATGTACATGTGGTTTAATTCAATTTAGCATGTACTTGAACCATAAACAATGCAACAATACCATACACAAGTGCTGTAATAACCAAGATCACACGAAGAATAACCATGCACTAGAACACAAGAGTTTATCCTGGGAAAACCCAACAATCCTTTGCTATAGAGTCAAGAGAAGATCCCCCACACCATGAACCCTAGAGCACACAAGAGGGTGCTCCTTGACCTAGAAACTTGTGCCTAAGATAAGTGCGCACTTCAGCCATACAACTTGTCTTGAGAGAATGTTACAAGTGTGAGTGTGTTAGATCCACATTGGGGATCTACTCCTATTTATACAAGACCTATCACATCAAAAGGATGTGTCTATTGGCATAATAGGGCCGACCTGTTCAACTGAATAATATAATTAATCATTACACAATATTAATTATTTTTTACATGGTGGGGCCGACTTGTACCCTTTACAACAAAAATTAGGGTTACAACAAATCTTACTCTCAAACAATATAGCAAGGGATCCACACATCCTCTAGTGCTCAACCACTATGGACACGTCCACCTGTGCTCAGCCACAGGGACGCCACTCTCAACAGATTAACTCAACTAACTCCATAGGAGTACCATCTGGAGAGCCATCTCATGTTGACTCAACTAAGTCCATAGGAGTTAAACAGGAGGCCATCTCAAGCTGTCTCAACTCAGTCCAGAGGAGCACGACAAGAGACCACACGTCATCTCAACTCAGTGCAGAGGAGTATGACACACCCATCACATGGGCTCTCTCACAGATATCTCAACTCAGTCTAGAGGAGAACGATCTGGAGGATGTCTCACGAAGCTGCAATCATCAACAGTATGTTAGGTGGACATACAAGTTAAGTTTGTTGTCCCTAATTGTAGCACTAATCAATAATGTATATCAACATATAAAAGATAATAAGAGCTGCAAAATAAGTGCTAAAAGTTTAGTTAAATAAGCAAGATACATGCTAGTGAAGACTAGTTTAACTCAAGAATGAAAGAGCAAGAATTTAGCATAAAAGAAAAGCTGTCACAAAAAACTTACTGCAATGATATTTATCAGCCTTATGGCTGTAGCAAACCAAGCCTTATAACAGAAAATTCAGCCAATGAAAATCACCTCAAATTACTCAAAAGGTGCGCTAGGGTTAGTAGTTTGTTAGAGCAAAGATATAGCCAACTTCTAGGGTTAGTTTAGGAGTTATCTAGGGTTAGTTCAGGTGTTATCTAGGGTTAGAGGGATAGATTTCTGCATCCCTAATGGCTGTAGGTTAGTTTTATTACAACAATAAGTTTTGGTGGGTGAAAGAGGAACGCCTCAATGAGGCAATATAGCCTAGGGCTCAAGGAAAAATATCCAAGTGAGAGAACCTCAAAACATCAGCTTTTCACATTTACCAATGCAACATTTTATTTCTCCAATGCAAGGACTAGTGCCTTTGATTAATGGTTTAATGGGGTCATAAAGAGCTAGAGCTACTACCTCCTTGCGGGTATAAATGCTCTTATTCCCTAAGGCAAATAACCTAGCTAGGGTGTATATCCTTATACTTCCTAAGCAAATCCTTGCAAACAATAATTCTATGCTTAAAATTATGTTGGAGCTAAAGTAGGGGTGTATGCAATTATACTTCCTACTTAGCGTTAGCAAAATCAACCTTGAGCTTGAATTACAAATGATAGCAACAAATAAAATGTCTTACCAATCCAAATAGCACAAGATAAACCATAACATGCCAAGATAAACCACCAAAATAGCTAGAAAAGACCTTCAAGAGCCAACGCATCATCATCATGTAGTCCATAACCAAAGAGACACCATACCATATAGCACAAGAGAACAAAAAGCTTCAAGGGTAGCAAAAATTTCAGTCTTTAGCTCTTCACAGTGGGAGAGTTATGATATAAAATGAGATTTCATGATCTCTATTTATACAAAATGTTTATCACATAGTTTGTCCACTTAGTAAGGGTAAAACATAAGATAAGGGGTCCACAACCCTTATCTTACCCCTTGCATCAAAATAATATTAAACAATTCATCTTTAAAATTCACTTTTACACAAAAGAAACCCTAGAACAAGGTGACGTCACCCCTTTAGGGGACGTTTTGGCACTTTGAAGAAGTCATTCCAATTCCACTCTTGATGGTCTTCAAGCTTCCTTCCTTCAAAACGTGCCATATGTCATCGAATAACACCTTCACCCCCAAACCCCAGCCCTCTAGTTGACGTCAAGCCTCCATAAGTGACGTTTTTCCTCTCCTAGGCAAAACGTTTGGCATGTGAGGGCTAGGTCATGTCATCCATGATGCCGTCTAGGCTTCCAAAGGCAAGTCATCATGATTCGACATGTGGGCCATGTTATCCCCTAGCCTAGGGATAACTAAGGAGATCACGTCTCGAGGCCCATAGGTCCTAGACATGGAGTACTGAGAGCCAGACGACTTGAGCATGGCCCTGGAGGGCCCCTCTTTTCTTTAGTGCAGTCCACGTGTCACCAACAACAGTATCCATCACACCAGCCTGGTCCTGAAGTAGCAATGAGTCTTGCTCCATGAGGTAATGAGTTCGAGTATCATGGTATGTATCACTCTAATTTTTGAAGCACTTGAACATGTTGTATTGAATCCTTCTTCATTTCATGATTTTTCCTTGGAAATTATGCTCTTTGCCTCGTTTAAACCTAAAAGGGTGACACGATGCCCTACTAAGTTGGTTTCCCTTTAGGATGGGTTGCTACTGGGTGGATCTGTGAAAATTTATCGTCCGTTCCCTCCATACTTACCACTTTCCATTTTTATTCCTTCCATCTCCCCTATCCTTGTTGTACCTTACCTCGTGGCAAGAGGGGGCTAAAGGCCTAGAGGGTAAAAGTAGTTGTCAAGAGTTAAAAGCCATTTTTGAAACCTTTGAGATGTTTCGTCGAGGGATTCCCGAGAAAGCAGTGAAAGGCTTCTCAGTAAGAAAAGGAGACCCACAAGATAACATAAACACTCAAGGTACTAGTTGAAGGATAGGAGGTCTCATCACAAGCTGGCCTATTATGACCATGGGCATGTAGCGGTATGACATTACCACCTATCTAGTCACCAAACCAGGGTAGTGGCTCTTGGTGGCATAGCTAAGAGAAAGGGGTCTCATCATGAGCCAACCTTCTCATTTCTGTGAAATGTTTGTGGATAACGTTGTCACCTCTGGTCATCAAGCCAAGATAGTGGCCCTCAACTATTTCCTTGAAGCACAAGAGAAAAAGATCAAAAGAAATATAGCTAAGAATAAGAGCCAATGAATGGGCTAGGAAACAATTGCATTCATGACAAGGTGCAACTCACCCTCCACAAAGGCACCCACAAGTAAGACTACATTTCCCTGTTATCACATGCACCCCATGCCCAAATATTTACCCCATGCCACCTCATACACTTACATGACTTGGACTAGACTCCACCTGGGAAACACTCCAAACTTAAGGGGGATTAGCCCGATAAGACACCCTGAGACCCTCTCCAAACCTAACTTGTCAAATTGCCAGGGGGTAATAAGAGATTGAAGGGTTGCACAGTGAAGAAAGAGGATGTTTCCTTTGAAGGCACCCTGGTAGGCCTAAATAATGAGAGGCCACCCTTCCCCACTTGGATGTTGGCTTTGGAGATCTTGGACGTCACCCTAGTAGCCCCATGACATCACCGAAAGCTAGGGTTTGATATTGAGAGATGTTGGGATGTAGTTTTGGCACATGTGGTATGGAGGAGGGCCTTTGGAGGCCCAACGTTTTGCTAGAGGACCTCAACGTCTCATGGAGGAGGCCTAGCGTCACCCTAGGAAGGATGATCGCCCTCTTTCGGGTTTTAATGTTGAAAATTAATTTAATTTTGAATTTTAAGAGAAAATTGACATGTAGGATCTCTTTTATGAAAAGACACAACTGTTGGATTAATTAGCCAGGATTTCCCATATAAATATGGCTGGCTAAGTTCATTTTTACATCATAACTCATCACACACAAGTGGTGGTCTAAAATTTTCGCCCTCTTTAAGGGTTATTGGCTGAAATAACTAGTGCGCACCTCTTGGGAGAGCTTTATGGTGGTATATTTTGGCATTTTTCATGGTGGAATGGTCTTCAACTAGGGTTTCACTTGATTATTCTTGGTGAAGTAAGTCGAAAATCTGCATTTTTATGGATGTTTGTAGTAAAATTTACTTGTTTCATGTTTAAGATTATGAAATTGCTTGTTTAAACCCTAGGGGAGAAACAACAGATGCTTCTTTCTCTCTATAACTATTCTACTATCTTGATCTTGCCAATTATACATTTTCTTGGGAGTGATAATTAGAGCCCTAAAGTGATAGCTTTCTAGTAATCTCATTCTTGTCACCAATTAAATTGTCTTTCGAAAGCTGAGGAAGGAAGGTATGCTAGGGCCTAGAAATGACTACTTTTTAGTAAAACTTCCCTTAAAATAGGGCAAATGATTGAGGCCTTGAAGTGCCAACACCTCTTGCATTTTCTTCTTCCCTTAGCTAAGATTATAATTATATTATTTCCCAAGTGATATTGTTACTATTATTGAGTCCATAAGCCGTAAAAGGCACTAATTTTTACACTCTTGTGGATGAATGAGACCAAACAAACTTTCAACACATCTTTTTGAAACTTTCACTAACACTAACAGCCATATTACCACTGCTATAGTTGTTGTTACAGCCCTTATTTAGCAGCCTTAATCAACATACTAACTCCTAAAACTAACCCAGAAATTTGCATTTGCCTAGGTGCTATCATCCCAAGGCTCTAGTCTTCTTTTTGCTAGTGTTCTAGGTGCAAATTTCTGAAGTTGCTTGAGGCTTTTGTTGCTGTTGTAACTACTGTTACAGCCATCATTGAAACCCCTTAACAGCCCTCAAACTATCTATAAAACCACCCAACACTTGTACTAGGCAAATTACTATCATTTCATGCTAAAGTGTTTGTTTAGATTGCCTAATTTAAGTACTTTCTGAAGTGGTTTTACTGCTGTTATAATTATCATTTTACTGCTGTTGCAAGTGTTTTGACAGCCTATTGAAGTCATCTATTGGCTTGTTCTAAATCTTGAAATTGTGAGTGACAAAGTATTATCAAATTGCAAAGTCTTTATATCATTTTTGTCATCATACCTTGCAATTTCTGGATATATTACTGCTGCTATCCATTTTATCTTTTAAGTGTTTAAGTAGCATATTTCTATATTGAAGTCACTAATTTGAAACATCGATATCATTGATTGTTGCTAACATTTGTTGTTTCATTGGTAAAGGGTAGGTACCATTCATTTTTTTTTCTTTTTGCTCCCTTAAACTTTACTAAGTGATTTATTTCTTCGAGTGACCTAGAGAGAGGGGTGGGTTTTACCTGGTCTTTTTAGCCTTCATCGACCAACTAGGTCTTGGGACGTCTCCCTTGGAGTGAGTTTCTTCTCCTCGTAAATAGAAAGAGGTATCCTATTGGGGTGACAGTGATAGGACTACCTCTGTGTTATGTCAATCTAGGCCTACTTGCCTTCAGGCTTTGGGAAACTATAGATTGTGCGATAACATGCCCTTGGCATCCAACCTGTGGGCTTCAAGCTCCATGAAAGCCCAAGCTAGGCTTGTTCCTTTAAAACTGTCCAGCAACAAGGTCTTGCAAAACAAAAGGGTACATCCTCCAAAGATCTCAAGTCAAAGATATCATGACAAGTGTAAACCACGTCTAATAAGAAATGTACCTAAACATGTGCATCAAAACTACCTCATCAAATTAAACAAATGCTTAAAACCCTATACAATTGACCAAGTTTAAGTATGGGAGGGGTGTCATAGGAGTCCTATTGGGTAAACCAAAGTTCTCAAGCAGGCGATGCTGAGGTGGAAGGGGTTTAGACTTTATAGGTCGCTAAGTTTCATGACATACAAGGGCTCGTATTATCTCATTTATGGGTGCCTTTGTAGAGGGTGTGTGGCACCTTCGTTTCCAATGCACTTTTCCGAGCCTATCTTCTTGCCATTTTTTGTTTCTTTCATGTTTTAAGGAACGAGTTGAAGGCCACTGTCCTGGCGTGGTGTTCAGATAATGACAGTGTCACTCACAAATACCTTGCGGAAATGAGGAGGCTAGCTCGTGATGAGACCCCCTTTCACTCTGTTGTGTAACTGAGAGTCACTGCCCTGGCTTGGTGACTGGATGATGGTAATGTCACACCGCTAGATACCCATGATCATGATATGTCGGCTCGTGATGAGACCTCTTATCCTCCAACTAACCCCTTAAGCATTGATTATCATTTATTCTTGTAGGTCCCCCTTTTTTTACAGAGAAGCATTTCATTGCTCTCTCGGGGGATCCCTGGGCGAAGCATTTGGAAGGTCCATATATAGGCTTTTATCTTTTTAGCCAACAATAATCACTCTGGGCCTTCAGCCCCTTCTTCTTATGAAATGAGGTACATGCCCTTCTCGGGTCACTAAAGTCAAAGGACCTAGAAGAGGATAATATGATGGGAATGTAATGAGCAGAAACTGGTAAGTATGGTCGGGAATGGTATGATAACCCCTCAAGAGATCCCAGTCATAAACCTTTCCCAAAGGGGTTGGCCACCTACTAGATAATCTATGACACTCACCAAGGTGAAAAGGGTCAAAGGTATAATGTCCAAGCAGGCGCTCTATAATCAAAAGTAGCTCAAATACAATATGTTCAAATGCCTTACATGTTAGGGTGATTACCTGCCACAATACTTGACTTGTACCGCATGGAGCAAGACCCTTTTGCCTTCCAAAAGCTAGTTGGTGTGGTGGATGCGTTGACAATGGATCAAATGTGGTGACGAAGCGGACTTCTGTATGTGCAAGTGGACTACTGGTCATGTAGTCTCTCGACACTCCATATCTGCAACCTGAGGGCCTCGAGACATGATCTCCTTAGGTATCCCACAAAATGGGGATAAGAGTGTGCATCACTTCTCATCCATTCACCAAAAGATAACACCAAAAGACAATTGCACAAAAGAAAAACACCATAATGCCCAAGAATAGTGAAAATTTCAGCCAAGTCCTCACAATGGGAGAGCTATGTTATGAAAAGAGATTCACATGATCTCTATTTAGACAAAATGTCTAAAACATAGTTTGTCTACTTAATTAGGGTAAAACATAAGATAACGGGTCAACAACCCTTATCTTACCCCTTTACACAAATAGTAATATTTAATCTTCACTTTTGCACATTAGAAACCCTAAAATAAGGTGACGTCACCCCTTTAGGGAGACGTTTTTGCACTTGGAGCAAGTCGTTGGAGTTGGTGAAGAATAGCTAGGCCTCCAAAGGCCAGTTGTCATTCATCCAACCCCCTTCCTCTGTTGAAATAATGTAACTGCAAAGTGTATTCTAATTATTATTGTTGTATTATTCATTAGAACAATCCCCTATTGCGGATTGATCATGTCGGCTATTGTATAAGACCAAATCCCCTTTTGCGGATTGGTCAAAACATAATTGTAATAGGCAAAATAAGAAGTTGGCCCCAAATTATATTAAAGAGGCCCCAGAATATATTAAAGGTGGTTATAACCACCTAGAAGAAGAAGTCAACCCTGCCAGTGAAGAGACACCTCCGTCCACACGTGCTAGAGTTGTATAAATAAGGAGGCTAGCGCCTCATTTAGACACACTCACTTGTTCATTAAGAAGCAAGTTTCGGAGCTGTAGTTGGAGAAAAGAGAGAGAGAGAGAGAGGCGCATTCTTGGGAGAGGACTTTCTGTATTTGTTTGAGTTATCTCTTGGCATTGTATTGGCTATCTATAATAAGGGAGTTTTGCTGGGTTTTCTCTCCCATGAGGGTTTCCTAGGATAAATGATGTGTCTCTTGTGATTGTGTATTTCTCAGTGATCCTATCTTATGCTATTGTTATCTAGTGAAATGCAATGAACTCTAATAATAGCTTAAACCTTAACATGGTATCAGAGCTAACCTGAAGAGAGCATCTTTCACAAGAGAAAGTGAAAAACGTCACTGTTGCTGTACATGCAAATTAGGGCTTTTTGTTGACGAAGTATTTCAACCCCAAAACCATCTAGAAAAGTGCGCCCTTCCTCAAGGATCACTTTGGCATCCTCCGCACAACTTTTCAGTGGCTAGATCTCCCGGAAAGTGAAACCCTAGTTTCACAAAGTACTAGAAGTACTAGAAAACCAGAGTACCAGAAGTACTAGAGGTACCGAAAAACCAGAAGCACCAGTCCAGAAATCCGCTGATCAAGTTTGAAGGGATAAAAGTTGGATTTTCAAAAATCTGACTGCACCAGCTTACTCGCCTCAGCTCAACGCATCTATTCACTGGATCAAAATTTCAAAATTCGAAGTTTGAAAAATTAGGGTTTCCTCATAAAACCCTAAGTTGCAGTTGTAGTCTCAGAACTAGTTGCAGTATCAGTTGCAATTGCAGCCGTAGTACCAGTTGCAGTCACCCTTGAAGTTCTTAAGAGTTGGTGATCATTACTGTTCTACCAGATGGTGCCTCTACCTGCAAGTGTCGTCAGAGGTATGTACTCACACATGTTTAAACGGTTAAACTTTAAAGGGTATTTGCAGAAGAAGGGATCTCTTGCCATAGATCCAGAAGGATCTCAAGATCCAACACATTCAGAGGAATAATGTAACTTAGGTGTGATTATTTTGATATGCATATTTGTTATGACATTATTTTGATCAGTGTTGCATGTTGTAGCTATGACCATCATTCTAACCTTTGATCAAAATTTGAGTCAAGGTATTAAATGGATTAAAAGTTGAGATCATAGAGCTTATCCTCTAACCCAACCTTCTGTCAAGATA